>SJYC01011317.1:0-38801 GCA_006408675.1 Madoqua kirkii | reverse complement strand
TAAGTAAGGTGAAAAGACAGCCTTCAGAATGGGATAAAATAATAAGAAATGAAGCAACTGACAGAGAATTAATCTCAAAAATATATAAGCAAGTCCTGGAGCTCAATTCCAAAAAAATAAATGGCCTCCCCCAAAAAATGGGCCAAAGAACTAAACAGACATTTCTCAGAGAAGACATACAGATGGCTAACTAACACACAAGATGCTCAACATCACTCATTATTCAGTTCAGTTTAGTCTGACTCTTTGTGACCCCATGAATTGCAGTCATTTCACACCAGACAGAATGGCAGCTATCCAAAAATCTACAAGCAATAAATGCTGGAGAGGGTGTGGAGAAAAGGGAACCCTCTTACACTGTTGGTGGGAATGCAAACTAGTACAGCCACTATGGAGAACAGTGTGGAGATTCCTTAAAAGTCTGGAAATAGAATAGCCATATGACCCATCTTTCCCACTGCTGGGCATACACACTGAGGAAACCAGAATTGAAAGAGACATGTGTACCCCAATGTTCATCGCAGCACTGTTTATAATAGCCAGGACATGGAAGCAACCTAGATGTCCATCAGCAGATGAAGAGATAAGAAAGCTGTGGTACATATACACAATGGAGTATTAGCCATTAAAAATAATACATTTGAATCAGTTCTAATGAGGTAGATGAAACTGGAGCCTATTATACAGAGTGAAGTAAGCCAGAAAGAAAAACATCAATACAGTATACTAACGCACATATATGGAATTTAGAAAGATGGTGACAGTAACCCTGTATGCAAGACAGCGAAAGAGACACAGATGTATAGAACAGTGTTTTGGACTCTGTGGGAGAGGGAGAGGGTGGGATGGTTTGGGAGAATGGCATTGAAACAAGCATATTATCATATGCGAAACGAATCACCAGTCAGGTTTTTTGATGTATGATACAGGGTGCTTGGGAGAAGGAAATGGCAACCCACTCCAGTGTTCTTGCCTGGAGAATCCCAGGGATGGGGGAGCCTGGTGGGCTGCCATCTATGGGGTCGCATAGAGTCGGACACGACTGAAGCGACTTAGCAGCAGCAGCAGCATAGGGTACTTGGGGCTGGTGCACAGGGATGACCATGTAAAAAGACAGGGATGGTTTGGGGAGGGATGTGGAAGGGGGGTTCAGGATGGGGAGCACATGTACACCCATGGTGGATTTATGTCAATGTATGTCAAAACCAATACAATATTGTAAAGTAACTAGCCTCCAATTAAAATTACTAAATTTATATTAAAAATAAATAAACATGTGGCACCTCACACAGAGTGCACGGGAGCTTGGGGTGCTGTCAGCGTTCATCGTCGTGTGGCAGCGTGGGAGGAGGGCCGTTTGAGGAGGAATCAGAGCTGCGTGCCTCCTCTGTCGTCCTCCGTAAACTTTGCGGACACGGCCTCGGCAGAGGCGCCGTGCCCTTCAGTGCCCGGTTATCACACTGGAGGCTCTACCTGGTGTGTTCTCCTTTTGGACAAACTGCTGGGAATGCTGGCACTGCCTTCTTCCATCCCTGGATCTGCACTCCCTGATTGGAATGAAACCCCGGGATGCAGGTTATCTGCCCTCCTCGAGGGATGGGGGAGGTTTCCTCACTGAGGATGTCCCAGATGGCCCTGGTGGAATTGAGCTGTCCAGGTCATCACGGAGCTACCAGGGATGCCACGCTGTCACCTCGCAGAGGCGTGGTCTTCAGAGTGAGGGTGTGTGTCCCAGTAGTGCCCGCCTCGTGAGCCACTGGGTTTGGGGAAGCAAATACTTAAATTTTATCTTACCTTTTCCAAAATTCGATTCCCATGTAACTGCTCTAGTGTTCACAGTACGCTAGCAACGTGCGTTTATTTAGAAACAAATGCATATAAAAAGGGGCCTCTCAGATGATGCTAGTGTAAAGAAGTTGCCTGCCAAAGCAGCAGAGGTGAGAGATGGAGAGTGCCAGTGACCTTCCCTGGGTCAGGAAGACCTCCTAGAGGAAGGCATGGCAACCTACTCTAGTATTCTTGCCGTCTGGAGGGTTACAGTCCATGGGGTGTAACACACACACGACAGAAGCGACTTATCATGCAAACACATTAAAAAAACAATGGACCCTGCTCCCAGCCTGAATGGCTTCACCCTTGTGGTGGTTTTGCTCCAACCTTATGTGTTCACATTAGGAGATTCTGGACACACTTCAGGCCAGGTGGACCCCTGAACAGGTGCCAGGAGAAAATCCTGTATGCAGCAATTTTCCAAAGGGGGCTGGCAAAGCATGCCAGTGTTGACATCATCAAAGAAGTAGAAGTAACAGTGGCTTGAACATTGTTTTCTGAGGTTTTTCTTCAAACATTGAAGGTTCATGTGAAGAGAGAGAAATAGTGGCAGATGGAGTTTTGTTTTGTTTTGTTTTTAAGCGAGACAATGCCTTGGCCACTTTTGGGGCTTATTCTAAGCACCTATGGAAATCTCGACCATTATGCTGTTTTACATGTTTCTTCAAAATTTCTAATCATGTTACTCAGCGTAGTTCTGTGATATACTGTAGGTTAAAGGAAAGAAGCAGAAGGGGACCTGATATTGAGATGTTAATTAATGGGGAAGATAAAAAAGGAGGGCGCATTTTGTAAATTTGCCTTGTGATACTCATCCTGAGATGGCTAAGTTGTGGATCCAAGTAAAAATGATATGTCTCTTGGTCCGAATGTCTGTAAAACTACAAGTTAGAAAATACATATGTGCTGATGCTGCTTTCCCAAAACCTCCTTATTTTTTTTTCTCCTATGGGAAATAGGAACCATCCTTATACACATTGTACTATTCCTGCAGAAGTGCTTACAAGTAGCAGCTAAAAAGCCATGTCTTCCTTTGTCATTTAAAATAAAAATCCATGGATCTTTTTTTCTTTTTTAAGGAAAATGTAGAACACCCAGTTCCCAAGAGCAGTTTTGCCCAGAACACAGAGTTAAGTTTCAGTCTGCATTTTACTGTGCATTTGATTTCCATACAAAGAGTGAAATAATTTATCACTTTGTGATTCATTTGCCCACACCTGAGTTGTTCCTCACAAAATGAAAACATGCGAACAGTGTGCACCACTGGTTACATAAAAGATCATAATTTATTTTTGCACATGACGAATATTTGTTAAACATCATTTTAAATTGATCCCAAGGGAGCTTGTCAGGTTGCAGTGACCGTGAAAGCGGCTCAGGGAAGCCCGTGAAATGGGATTGTGAGTCGGTAAAACGCTGGGCCACATCTGGCACTGAGTTCTGTTTCTAGTTCAGAGCTGTGTCCTCACACGGAGAGGCTGCTCTGGGAAGCGTGGGTGGACGTGATGGTCACATCCCTGCGAATCCACGTGGGTTGTCAGCCCATGGGAGTCTGACCTCCTGGTTGGAATCAGAAGCCCCAGCCAGGGAGGGTGGTCACAGACAGGCCACCCTGAACGGCCACTGTCGGCCCTCCTGGCACCCCAGGGATCACCAGCATTCTGCAAGTGCATTTTGGGTCTTTGTCTGTTCTGTTCCCAGGGCTGACAAGCAAGCTGCCTCACCTGCGGCCACGTGGAGCCCTGGGGCTGTCCTGTGCTGCCTGCAGCTCCTCCTGCCCAGTTCTTGGAGCCCTGCCTGTAGTCTCCCCATTGGGCCTGCCCAGGGACTGGGGAACTGCCCTGCTCTCCAGGCTCCAGTTGCTCAGATCTCCTCTGTCTTTACAGGGCTGATTAATCTTTGACCCCTTGTTCCGTGTCTTTGAAGCGGGGCGGGATTGAAACACCACAGCCTGGGAGTTGCAGCAGGAGCCTGTTACTGTCAGATCCAGAAAAGGAAAGGGACTAAGGAGGCAGCAGAATGCTCCTTCCGGGTCCCGACGGTAGATGAGCAGTGCCTGGGTCTCCTGAGCGGGCGCTGCACGTGCTGCCCGTGGTTGTGAGGATCAGCCACTGTCCCCAGGCTTTCCAGGCGGCTCTAAGTTAGACTCGAATGCTGGGATGACAGGCCAGTGATGGAGACCCTTCTGTGGCTTCTGGTCCCAGAAGGAGACAAGAGAGGCCTCAGTCTTTCCAGCCCCACAACTAGAAAATAGCATCTCTCTCTGTGTGTCTGTCTGTGTGTCTCTCTCCATCTGGGAGAAGGAAATGGCTACCCACTCCAGTATTCTTGCCTGGAGAATCCCGTGGACAGAGGAGTCTGGTGGGCCACAGTCCTTGGGGTCACAAAGAGTCAGATACAGCTTAGCGACTAAACAGCAGTGATCTGTCATCTATGTCTGTCTGGCGTCTAAGTCTGCATATCTTTCTGTCCACCTGTTTATCACAGGGAACAGTGTAATGAACCCATCACGTCCCCTTCAACATGGCATATTTTATTTCATCCTGACCCATGCATCCCATCTGGGATTGTTTTGATGTTGCCAACTTAATATACAGTAGATGTATTTGGTTCATTTTGCTTCAAGTTTTAGGAATTGCTTTTTTAGATCACACCTTCTTTAACAGTTACATGAAAGAGCTGCCTCTACAGCGAGTATCCTCAGTCTTGGTCCAGCTGCAGAGTTCCTCCATTGTGTGACCCCATCGTGCTTTGTTTAAACAGCCTCCTGGGGGTAAGTGTGAGGTTGTTCCTGCCTTTGCTATGACGAGCAGATCCCCATAGAACTGCCTTGTGTGGGAGTACCCTCCTGCCCTGGCCTTTGATTCTGAGAATCTAGATCCTGGGGAAGGCGTCATTTAGACCCAGACAGCATCTTAGGGAGGTCAGGCTCAGATGGCGCTGGGGGGATCCCTAACTAGCCATGCCGCACCTGGACAGACAAACTCAGTGTCATCTTTTATGAAAGTGGGATTAGTGTACTTCCCTTGTGGCCTGCCATGAGGGTGAAACGCAGGGCTGGGTCCTTGCGTCCACATCACAGGACTGGGGCAGTGGCCCCTAGACATGGCTCAGCCCCTCCCTCTTTCCCGTCCCGGGTTTGGAGTAGGGACAGTGCTCGCTGTGTCAACGTGTTTCTTGTGGGAACCATTACAAAATATCTGGTAGTTGCCAAAAAGACAGTGATGTTAGTATTAAGTCACCAGCAGCAGCGCAGTCCAGTCAAACGGGTCCGGCCGGTTCTCTCCTGGCTCTGAAACCTGCAGGCCAGCCAGGAACCCAGACCTGCTACCACCCCTGGGACGCCTTCGCCCTGGGGTTTCACCTGAGAGCGCAGCCCGCCGCAAGAGCAGGGGCCTCCAGCTGCCGTGCGGGAAGGCTTGGACCAGTTCACCTACCGCTACCACCCCCTCAAAAAAACCCATCTTGCCACTATGAACAGTTTTTCCCAACTCATATCTGGCGTCAGTCACCTTCGCCCTTAATCCTTAAACCTGCAATTAGTCGGCAGACATGTCCAAGTCTTGATGCGTGACTCCTCTGAGATGCTCTTGGGGTGGCTGGCGTGGGTCTGTCTCCCGGGTACAGGTCCCCCATGCAGTGCAGACCTGCGGCAGAGAGGTGTCGAAGCTGGGATCTGGGGACGGGGACTCGGAGAGCAACCCTGCCCATGCCTTCTGTGGCCAGATGGAAGCCTGACTTGATGCCCATGGCCCAGCCTAAGGGCAGCTGGGTCCTGGGGATGGGCTATGAGGCCTGGGTGCCAAATGTTGCTGGTAGGGGCAGGAGTGGATGGGTCTAAGGATGCTCTCAGATGCCTTCCAAGCCACCCCACAGCCCCCGCTCTGTGTGGACATCACGTGCTCCCTGCATGATCACAGGTCTCTCCAGCCTCCATACGGCCTCAGTTCTGATCTAGGCCCTCGACAGCTCAGTCCTGGCTCTCCTTGAGCCTCTGGCCTGTCTCCTCTGTTCCCCGTGTGCGCTGCTGCCAAGAGTAATGTTCAAAGCAGCCCCATCCGGTCTTTTATCCACTGTTCCCCCAATTGCAGCAACCCCGTGGGGTCAGGCCTGTGCTTGTCCCAGAGGCCTTGGGCAAGGGGGTCCCTCTGTAATCCCCCAGCGAGGGCCAGCTTCTGTCCATCCGTGCCCCAGGGCAGGCACACGGCAGGGTTGGCTCTCCATCACTCGGTAGCATCGGAATGTACATTTATGCCCCATGTATGATGGTGAGGAGGGGCCAGGCCCAGTGGGCACCTCAGCTGGCCCCGTTCCCCTGGTCCCTCCTCAGGCCTTACCCCAGTGCCCTCATCGCCCGCTCTTTTTTCCGCTTGCTGTCCCCTCTGCTCCGTGTGAAAGCCAGCATGACCAGCGGGCCCTCCTCCCTGTCAAGCAAGGGGGCGTGTATGAGTCCCAGGTTCACTTGCCCCATCAGCTCTTCTTCCTAAATATGCTGTCGCACTGACGCGTCCTTGTTTGCTGCGTGCTCGGTTGCCCCACCTCTTTGTGACCGCGTGGACTGTAGCCCGCCCGGCTCCTTTGTCCATGTACTTCTCCAGGCATCGGCAGGTAGGTTCTTTACCACCAGTGCCACCTGGGAACCCCCGGTTTCCAGTTCAGACAAAGTCAGCACTGATGTACTGGGCTTTTGTAGCACTTTCCTAACTCTGGTCTCCCCTCCATGCTTGCATTTTGTAGGCATTTATCGTGGATTATTATTCACTAGACTTCCCTGATGGCTCAGTGGGTAAAGAATCTGCCTGTAAAGCAGGAGACGTGGGTTCCATCCCTAGGTCAGGAATATTCCCTGGAGAAGGAAATGGTAACCCATTCCAGTATCCTTGCCTGGGAAATCCATGGACAGAGGAGCCTGGTGGGCAATAGTCCATGGGGTCGCAAAGAGTCAGACATGACTGAGCATGAGTCCAAACATATTATTCATCTGTGTTTTATACCTGGAATACATGGCAGACAACCCCAGTTGTTATGTCCCAACAGAGAAGAGCAGATGCACAAACATGCATCCTTTCAGGAGTGATAACTGGGGTGTCACAGAGGGTTGTCAGGGGTGCTGTTTGGATGAGCTCCCTGGGAAGTGTCTTTAAGGAGATTCGCTTGCTCTCAGACCTCAGTGGGGGAGGAGTAAGCACTGCCAGGGTGTGGGCAGCGCATGCAAATGTCCTGAGGTGGGGCTGAGTCGGTTGTATGCAGGAGCAGGAAGGCAGTGGGTGCGGCTGGTGGATCCAGGCTTGGGGAGAAGGGCAGGAGGCTATAGGGGAGGGTTGCATGGTGTGGAGGTGGGTGTGGATCTTTTCTAGAGTTTGTGAGATGCCCTCAGAGGGTGCTGAGCAAAGGCAAGGCGTGCTCTAAGCCCACCCTGCTCACACCTCCAGGGAAGTCACAGTTCAGTGTGAGTCCTGTCTGGATGTTACCTAGAGCCCTCTGTGGGCTTGCTGCCACCTGTGGGGTGATGTCTCCTGGAGGGAGTCCCTGTGCCCAAGCACTCACTGTCAGTGCCCAGCCACGTTTCCCTGCAACCCCGGGTCTTCACACGCCTGCGCTTGGTCATCTCCTCCCAGTTTGCCTGTGCCCTGGGCTGGACGCTTCTCTGTCCCGTTCTTAACACGTGCTTCCCCAGCACCTCGTGTACCGTCTCTGTAGCCACCACCCTCCTTAGGCAGAAGGAGCTGCTACTCTTTAAAAATTTCAGGTTGTATTTATTATATTTTCCCTTTACTAATTTATTTTTAAATTGATATCTTTAAGTTGATTTACAATGTTGTGTTAGTTTCAGGAATACAGCAAAGTGATTTAGTTATATATGTATATAAATCTTTTTCAGATTCTTTTCCATTATAGGATATTATAAGATATTGAATATAGTTTCCTGTGCTATACTATGGAGAAGGCCATAGCAACCCACTCCAGTACTCTTGCCTGGAAAATCCCATGGACAAAGGAGCCTGGTAGGCTGTAGTCCATGGGATCACTAAGAGTCGGATATGACTGAGCGACTTCACTTTCACTTTTCACTTTCATGCACTGGAGAAGGCAATGGCAACCCACTCCAGTGTTCTTGCCTGGAGAATCCCAAGGACAGGAGAGCCTGGTGGGCTGCCGTCTATGGGGTCACACAGAGTCGGACACAACTGAAGCAACTCAGCAGCAGCAGCAGCGCTATACTATAGATACTGTTGTTTATCTGTTTTATGTACAATAGTGTTCATCATTAATCCCAAACTCCTAATTTATCCTCCCCCCGCAACTATCCCCTTTGGTAACCATAAAAAAACTTAATTTGTTTCATTTTTTAAATTCCACAAATAAATGGTGTCATGTGATGCTCATCTCTCTCTGTCTGCTTGCTTTGCTTGGTGTGATCGTCCCCAGGTCCACGCATGTTGCTGCAGATGGCATCATCTCCTTCTTTTTATGCTTAGTGATATCCCATTGTATATGCGTGCCGCATCTCCTTTATCCATCCCTCTGTTGGTAGACACCTAGGTTTCTTCCGCATCTCGGCTCTGGTAAACAGTGCTGCTGTGGACCCTGAGGTGTGTGCATCTTTGCAAGTCAGAGCTCCTGTCTTTTCTGGATGTCTGCCCAGGAGTTGGCTTGCTGGGCCAACTGGTAGCTGCTTTTCGTGTTTTAAGGACCCTGCATCTTCTTCTCCGCCGTGGTGGCACTGACTTACATTTTGGGCTCCAAGGGGACTTTGTACCCTTACGGCACAAGCTGGATGTCTGGTAGCCGTCTGTCTGTGTTTCCTGTCAGTGGGGGACTAGAGCCAGAAAGGGACCACGTTGTCTCATTTGGGACGGTCCAGCTTCTGTCCCAGAGACGGACCCACATGAGGGAGGCAGTGACTGCTGTTTAAACAGATGAAGGAGCAAATCTCGTGCTCTCTGTTTTCCTTCCCATTTTTCAGGCAAAATTTTAAAGATTACACAGTTCTATAAATAAAATATACTAGAGCTGTTTCTTCGTTTCTTTTAGATGTTTAAAAATACTATATCAGCTTTATACTCATTTAAATAGAACATGGTTTCAATTTATGTAAGATAAAAATAATATATTGGCTTTATACTCCTTTAAATAGAACATGTTTTCAGTTTATTTAGGATAACAAATTCTAAATATCTTGACTGAGTAAAAGCAGTGACTGACGGTGTTGTTTCTAGTTATAAAAATACATTTCAAAGAGAACTACCTTATTTCTAGGAAAAGTGATTTCAAAATTAGCAAATAAGTATATCTGGAGAAGGCAATGGCACCCCATTCCAGTACTCTTGCCTGGAAAATCCCATGGGCAAAGGAGCCTGGTGGGCTGCAGTCCATGGGGTCACTAAGACTCAGACACGACTGAGCTACTTCCCTTTCACTTTTCACTTTCATGCACTGGAGAAGGAAATGGCAACCCACTCCAGTGTTCTTGCCTGGAGAATCCCAGGGACAGGGGAGCCTGGTAGGCTACCATCTATGGGGTCGCACAGAGTCGGACACCACTGAAGTGACTTAGCAGCAGTAGCAGCAGCAGCATATTATAGGTAAATGAATAATGTATTCTTTTGTTATATCAAATACACAGTCCTAAAGGATTAGTTTTGATGTTACATTTCATAATCAGCATGTTCCTTATTGATTATTGATGCCTAATTGAAAAGCTTTTCTTATAGGAATTGAGAGGCGAGATTTGATCATATCTGAGTGGATTCTTAATACTTTTGTTAGTACATTTTTCTTTAGATCAGATTATTTGCTAAACATCAAAATGGCTTCAGTGTCTTTGGTTTCATATTTTGTATAGCTAATGCCAAATATTAGCAAAATTATTAGAAAATATAATTTTAACTAAAAGCTGAGTTAGCTATACATTTTACAGGTATGTGTACATTATAGATTTATTTGTAATAATTGTAGAATAAATAACTGGTTTAAAGAATATTCAACCAAATTATTAAGTTTGTAAGCCTGCCTTTCTTGTAAGGAATAAACCTTTGCATATTCTAAATTTACCAAATTAATTCCCTATTTTATAAAACATCAGTGGTGCTTCAGATGTGCCACCTTTCATCCTCAAAAAGACAGCCCAGGAGATGGGGGATTGACTTGTTTGGACCTGAATAGAATTGGACCTTGCTTGGTGTCATAGTGTGGGCTTTATTGAAGGAGGGAACAGCTGCTGGAAAACTGCTATGGTGTTTCTTCAGCCTGTCGCTGGGGCACAAGTCAACTTCAGCTCTGTATTCTCACCATGAGGTCCTGAAGAAAACGGTCCTAAAGGGCCACCTGCCTTGAGACAGGGAACTTTAACTGGGGCTATGCTTCTCATCTGTACTGTGCCCACAGGGAAGCTCAGAGCCTTGGCCAACTATTAAAAAGAGCTGAAAGGGATGTGGCATCCTTCTTCTGTTTAGATCCTGTTCTTGTGGGCTTCCTCATCTCCTCCTAAAGTCTCGTGCATGTTATGTACAGTATAGTGACTGAACTAGTAGGGTCAGTGAAGGAATATACGTTTGCGATGGTCCTGTGTGTGGAGTCCCAGGATGATGGAAAGCAATGATCCTTCACTAAACCATAACTTAGGGCAATGGGATGTCAGACAGGAAATATTTTTGAGTTCAGCAAGGCAGTGCTCATTAGAACACTTGTCTTTTTACCGTTTGGGGACCTTCCTCCAGTCCCGTGGCATGCCTGAGTGTTTGCTTCCCTGCTGGTCCACGGGACTAGTCCTCATACTTCCTGGATCACCCTGAGCACAGAACACACTGGAAACCTGTGTGCTTGAAGGTGCACCCAGAAGGGCTTCCTGGGTGATAGAAGTGAGACTGATCCAGGGGACGCACTGCTAGTGGGCCAGCTCTCTGGTCCATTCGCCTGGGATTCAAGCTTCTCCAGAAGCACGCAGAAGCATGTTGGTGTGGCCACCGCCTTTCCATGATGTTCTAAAGTTGGCTCCTGCCTGCGGATCATTGTATGTGCTGAAAGGCCCACAGAGTGGGTTTTTCCGACACACAAAGCCTTGCTTGTGGCACTGAGCGCTCGCTTTCAAAGGTCCTGAGAAAGGCATGGCTGGAGGCGGGGCTCTGACAGGGAATTTTGGGGCCAGACCTTTTGTGCCTTAACCTCAGCCCTATGGTTCCCTTCAGTATGTACAGATCGAAAATGCTCATTTGTTCTGAGTCCTGGAAAGTCGTAGCCAGGGCAATCTGAAGCGGGCGTCCATTTGAATGGCGGGAGCCCTGGGCATGCTGCCCAGGAACACTCCCGCCTTTGTGCTTGGACCCGCTGGCTCGCTGCCACGATGGGCAACGCAACATTCCCGGGTCTCAGCTAAGCCACAGCCTTCCAGAGCTCATTTCTGAGGTCCTTTTCCCTGCGGGTGTGTTGGAGCAGGGAGTAAAAATAGCCACCAGGGCCTGGGTGCAGGGATGGCTGCGTGCCAGCCTTGGGGCCCCAGGCACCGGCCGTCTTGATGTTCCTGTGTCTGTGCGGCATGGGC
Source organism: Madoqua kirkii (assembly GCA_006408675.1). Taxonomy (NCBI): domain Eukaryota; kingdom Metazoa; phylum Chordata; class Mammalia; order Artiodactyla; family Bovidae; genus Madoqua; species Madoqua kirkii. The sequence goes on along the minus strand of SJYC01011317.1, from coordinate 27,430 downwards.
TTCCTGCTCAGTGGGAGCTCGGGGGGAGCAGGGCAGGGGCTGGGCCAATCAGGGCTGAGTAACTGAGGAAACCACCCAGGCCTGTGTTGTTTTCCAGTTGGTGTAGGGAGTCACGCCCACCTTCACATGGGGTGAATTCCACCCCATGCTGTGTGCTGAGTGCGTGGCTCCAGGTGTACCGTGAGCCCCTCTGTCAGTCCTGGGTCCTGCAGGCCCTTGGTCCTCAAAGCAAGAAGCAGGTCTCAGCAGGAGGGCTTTCCCTGGTCCATCTACCTCCATCCCCAGAACAGGCTCGGAGTTCTTGTCTGTTCTCTCCCATGGCAGAGCCCAGGTCCCACCAAACCTTGGACCAGGTCAGCTCCAGGTTCTCAGAAGTGAAGATCCCCTCCATGTGGGCCAGCTCAGCGTGGGGTGACAGGCGACTGGTCTACCCTCAAGTCATCGAGGCCCTGGATGCCGCTGCCCCTTACTGTCCCTATTGCCTGCCTGGCCAGTAATCGCTTCGTAAAGAGGAGATACAGGAAAGGCCGCAGTGGCTATTTGCCTCTTTTCCAGGAGAATGAAGCATAAAAATCCACCCAGACTGAATGTTCACTGTGTGCCCAGCAGTGTCCCAGGCAATCTTACAAACATTTTCTCCCCTCACCCTGACAACAGCTGTATGAAGTAGCAAGGATTCTCTCTTATCATTACATTGTGCATCTTAAGCATTTATTTTTAGGCAAAGGAATCTGGTGTGTTCTAAATAGCAGGGTCAGAAATAGAATACAGTAGATTGATTCAGGTTTCACATAGAGACAGTGATTTGGTTTCTTACTAGTTTTAAGAAATGTATATGTAGGGTCTTCCCTGGTGTTCCAGTGGCTAAGACTCCATGCTTCCAATGCAGGGGGCCTGTGTTCGGTCCCTCGTTAGTGAACTAGACCCCACATGTCTCAACTAAGAGTTCACATGCTGAAAACTAAAGATCCCACATATCGCAGCTTAAAAAAAAAAAAAGATCCTGTGTGCCACAGTGAACATCAGAGGTCCTCCATGCCACAACTCAGACCAGGCGCAGATGAATAAATAAATAAGAAAGAAAGAAAATATATGTTTGTTTGGCTGACAGTTTGAACTATCCACAGAGTACTTTTTAATTTACTGATGGGAGATGTTAAAGAAATTGAAGTCAGTTATAGGTAGTAACCTTTTAAATATGGTTAGAGCTTTTAAATATTACCCAAGAGTGGAGAAAAAGACATTTACCAAGGTCTGAGAATGATCAATAAAAAGCGTAAAACAAGTTGAGGTCAACCTCTGAAGGGTCAGTTGGTCTTTCACCTTAAACACTCCCCCACCAAGAGGACAGATGGCGCCTTTGATGTTTGTGAAAGGGACAAGGTCACAGAGGTGGTTCTGTCTGGCTGACAGACTCTTGCGAATTCAGTAGGCCACTTTCTCGAGAATTTTAGTCAATCAGAGTTTCTAGAATCTAATCTAGAAGGATCATGGAGAAGATAATTTCCACTTTATTTCTCAGGTAAGGGAAAAGGGGGAATGTAAGAAGATCCAGAGTTGAAAATGAAAGTGTTGGTCACTCAGCTGTGTCCAACTCTTTGTGACCCCATGGACTGTAGCCCGCCAGGCTCCTCTGTCCATGGGATTCTCCAAGCAAGAACACTGGAGTGGGTTGCCATTGCCTTCTCCAGAGGATCTTCCCAACCCAGGGATCGAACCCCGGTCTCCCACATTGCAGGCAGATTCTTTACCACTGAGCCACTGGGGAAGCCAGGGTTCCATGTGCTATATTAGGATTTTCTTTGAAGCGTGGACAATTAGTTTTGATTTGGCTTAGTTCAAGTTCCACGTTAGATGTTGAAGATATTCTTTGTTTGTCTCCATTTAATACAGATTAACAGTGTATTTTCCCTTTTGTACAAGTTTGTATTTAGTTCCCACTTAGTACTTATTTCGGAAGGATTATAGTTTAATCACCAGAAAGTGTATGCCTCCTGTTCTGCTCTTTGTGCAAAAAAAGTTATTCACAGTCTCATGCTATCTACTAAAATTAATTTGTATCAGCCAAAAAATATATAGAAGGGAAAAATCATTATGAACTGACTTTTAACAATTCTGAGTAATCATTGGCAAATGAAAAAAAACAAACAAACTGTGAAAAACATTCGGGGGATGCTCCCTTTTGTGCAAGAAATAAGGGGAAAATGAAAATATGCATACATTGTTTTTCTTTGTGAGAAAATTAAAATAACAGAAAGGATGGAGGTACAGGGCATAAAGTGGGTAACATAAAAATAGAGTGAGACTTTGTAAACATTCCCTTTTATGTGGTTTTAATTGTGAACCACAAAGTGTTTTACATATTCAGAAAACAAACTACTATCAAAGACGAAAAAAGGAGTTTAAGAAGTTGAATAAAACAGAAACAAATGAGACTAGCTCCATAAAGTTGATAATATGACTACTCAGAATATCTAAGACTGCATTTTGATAATTTTTGAACAGAATTTTATGACTCTATGTCTTTAGTGAAATATATATTAAGAACAAAAGAAATTGCAAAGAACTCTGAAGTTTTACCTAGTTCTGTTCTAGTTGATGATGATGCTGCTGCTAAGTCGCTTCAGTCGTGTCCGACTCTATGCAACCCCATAGACAGCAGCCCACCAGGCTCCCCTGTCCCTGGGATTCTCCAGGCAAGAACACTGGAGTGGCTTACCATTTCCTTCTCCAGTGCATGAAAGCAAAAAGTGAAAGGGAAGTCTCAGTTGTGTCCAACTCTGAGTGACCCCATGGACTGCAGCCCACCAGGCTCCTCCGTCCATGGCATTTTCCAGGCAAGAGTACTGGAGTGGGGTGCCATTGCCTTCTCCGTGGTGATGATGCTGCCCCTGTAATTCTGAAATGATTTTGTAGCTGTTGCAGAACACTGAAGAATCAAACATGCTGCTGTCCTTGGGTAGTGAGGTTGTGACTGCAGGAGGAGGGACTCCGTGCAGTGTGAATATTCTCTCTCAGTACAGAGAGGACATGTACACGTACAATCACCATTTTTACATATGTGTATGTAAAAACAATGATACATTTTCCACCAGTTACAGTAATTATACTTTTCCACATAGATCCTTGGAGAAACAGCTTATTACAGATATTGAACAGGGTAATCTCATGCCAGAAAGCAAGAAAGTGGTCAATGAGCTATATTAAAAGACCCCAGAGCTGGCCTGAAGGGCCTTGTACTGACAAGAATAATCGTAGTGATAGATTACAGTGTGTTCAATTTTTTTAATTCCTAAGTTCATAATGTTACTCAAATAAAGAGAGATAAGGGAGAACCGTTAGCTAAATAAACTTAGAAGAAACCATGAATTTAAAGCATCTCCATTTTGCTACCTTGAAATAGGTAAAGATCATGAGGGTATGCTAACATCACCAGATGCAAGTTTGTTGGAGAATTGGGTGTGTACACATTCTCCACGTGGCCTGAAAACTGCCTGCTACTTTACAAAGGGACAAGCATCACTTTGCAGTGGAGCAATCTGGGAACCAGCTCCTTAACCCAGCGCTCATAACCCGAAAACTTCCAGTACCAGGACGACCTGACATTATGCTCCCTTGCGTAATGCCACGGGAAATGACCAGTACTCCTCTGTAGCATTCTTGCTAGAAAAGTTTTTAATCTGAATCTCATATTAAGAAACAGATGGACAAATTGAGAACCTTCTTCAAGCCAATGGCAGTGAAGTCATCCACAGAACTCAGTGTCATAATCCTGAAAGTTGTGTAGAAATGCAAGGGACCCTGCATAAAATTATTCTTGAAAGAGAAGAATAAAGTTGGAGGATTCACGCTTTCCAATTTCAAAACCTAACCTCAAAGCTGCAATAATCAAGCCAAGGTAGTACAGGCAAGATTTGGAATGATGGGACAGAATTGAGAATCCAGAAATAAATCCTTATATTTATGGTCAGTTGATTTTTGAAAAGTGTTGCCAAGTTCATTCAATGAGGAAAGAATAGTCTTTTCAACAAATGGTATTGGAATAACAGGATGTTCACGTGCAAAAGAACAAAGCTGAACCCCTTACTTATATGACACATAAAAATTAACTGTAAGTGGATCATACTCCCAAGTGTAAGAGCTAAAACTATAAATCTCTTAGAAGAAAACATAGGAATAAATCTTTAGTGGTCTTGGGTCAGGTAAAGCCATTTTAGAAATGACACCAGAACACAAGGAAAAAAATTAGATTTCATAAAGAAAGAGATATCAAGGGAAAATATAATGCAAAGATGGGCTCGATAAAGGACAGAAATGGCATGGACCTAACAGAAGCAGAAGATATTAAGAAGAGGTGGCAAGAATACACAGAAGAACTGTACAAAAAAGATCTTCATGACCCAGATAATCACAATGGTGTGATCACTCACCTAGAGCCAGACATCCTGGAATGCGAAGTCAAGTGGTCCTTAGGAAGCATCACTACAAAGCTAGTGGAGGTGATGGAATTCCAGTTGATAAAAGATGATGCTATGAAAGTGCTCCACTCAATATGCCAGGAAATTTGAAAACTCAGCAGTGGCCACATTAATGGAAAAGGTCAGTTTTCATTCCAATCCCAAAGAAAGTTAGTGCCAAAGAATGTTCAAACTACCACACAATTGCACTCATCTCACATGCTAGCAAAGTAATGCTCAATATCCTCCTACCAGTCTTCAACAGTACGAGAACCATGAGCTTCCAGATGTTCAAGCTGGATTTAGAAAAGGCAGAGAAACCAGAGGTCAAATTGCCAACATCTGTTGGATCATCGAAAAAGCAAGAGAGTTCCAGAAAAACATCTAATTCCGCTTTATTGACTCTGCCAAAGCCTTTGACTGTGAGGATCACAACAAACTGTGGAAAATTCTGAAAGAGATGGAAATACCAGACCACCTGACATGCATCCTGAGGAATTTGTATACAGGTCAAGAAGCAACAGCTAGAACTGGACATGGAACAACAGACTGGTTCCAAATCGGGAAAGAAATACATTGAGGCTGTATATTGCCACCCTGCTTATTTAACCTATATGCAGAGTACATCATGTGAAATGCCAGGCTGGATGAATCACAAACTGAAATCAGGATTGCCAAGAGAAATATGAATAACCTCAGATATGCAGATAACACCACCCTTATGGTAGAAAATGAAGAGGAGCTAAAGAGCCTCTTGATGAAAGTGAAAGAGGAGAGTGAAAAAGCTGACTTAAAAGCCAACATTCACAAAACTAAGATCATGGCATCTGGTCCCATCACTTCGTGGCAAATAGATGGGGAAACAGTGGAAATAGTGACAGACTTTATTTTTGAGGGCTCCAAACTCACTGCAGATGGTGACTGCAGATATGAAATTAAAAGACACTTGCTTCTTGAAAGAAAAGTTATGACCAACCTAGACAGATTATTAAAAGCAGAGACTACCTTGCCAACGAAGGTCCGTCTAGTCAAAGCTATGGCTTTTCCAATAGTCATGTATGGATGTGAGAGTTGGACTGTGAAGAAAGCTGAGCACTGAAGAAGTGATTTTTTTGAACTGTGGTGTTGCAGAAGACTCTCGAGAGTCCCTTGGACTGCAAGGGGATCCAACCAGTCCATCCTAAAGGAGATCAATCCTGAATATTTATTGGAAGACCTGATTCTGAAGCTAAAACTCCAATACTTTGGCCACCTGATGAGAAGCACTGACTCATTTGAAAAGACCCTGATGCTGGGAAAGATTGAGGGCAGGAAGAGAAGGGGACAGTGGAGGATGAGATGGTTGGATGTCATCACCGACTCAATGGACGTGGGTTTGAGTGAACTCCGGGAGTTGGTGATGGGCAGGGAAGCCTGGAGTGCAGCACTCCATGGGGTTGCAAAGAGTTGGACATGACTGAGCGACTGAACTGAGAGCTATGGAGCAGACCCTAGGGAATCTGACTACAGAACTTCCATGGGACTGGGGAAACAGACTTTTGGAGGGCACAAACTAATCCTTGTGCACACCCGGAGCCAGGAGGTAGGAGCAGTGTCCCCAAGAGAGACTGAGTCAGACTTGCCCGTGAGTGTCCAGGAGTCTCTGGTGGAGGGGTGGGTCGACAGTTTAGCCTCAGGGCAAACAACGGGGATGGAACAGAGCCCTGCCCATCGACAGAAAATTGCACTAAAGATTTACTGAGCATGGCCCCGCCCATCAGAACAGGGCCCAGTTTCCCCCTCAGTCTCTCCCACCAGGAAGCTCCCATAAGCCTCTTATCCTTCTCATCAGAGGGCAGACAGACTGAAAACCACTATCATAGAAAACTAACCAGTTTGATCACATGGACCACAGCCTTGTCTAACTCAGTGAAACTATGAGCCATGCCATGTAGGGCCACCCGAGATGGATGGATCACGGTGGAGAGCTCTTAAAAAACATGGTCCACTGGAGAAGGGAATGGGAAACCACTTCAGTATTCTTGCCTTGAGAACCCCAGGAACGGTATGAAAAGGCAGAAAAATATGACAGTGAAAGATGAACTCCCCAGGTCAGTAGGTGCCCAATATGCTACTGGAGATCAATGAAGAAATAACTCCAGAAAGAATGAAGAGATGGAACCAAAGTTAAAACAATACCCAGCTGTAGATGTGACTGGAGCTGGAGGTAAAGTCTGATGCTGTAAAGAGCAATATTGTATAGGAACATGGAATATTAGGTCCATTGAATCAAGGTAAATTGGAAGTGGTCAAACAGGGATGGTAAGAGTGGACAGGGACATTTTAGGAATCAGTGAACTAAAATGGACAGGAATGGACAAATTTAGTTCAGATGACCATTATATCTACTACTGTGGGCACAAATCCCTTAGAAGAAGTGGAGTAGCCATCATAGTCAACAAGAGAGTCCGAAATGCAGTATTTGGATGCAATCTTAAAAATGACAGAATGATCTCTGTTTGTTTCCTATTCATCAGGATGGCTGTAATAAAAAAGACAGGCAGTAACAAGTGTTAAAGATGTGGAGAAACTGGAACCTTCAGATACTTCTGATCAGGATGTAAATCAAAATCTTGCCACCACATTGAAAAATGGTGTCTCATTTTTCAAAATGTTGAGCATGGGCTGAACATATGACATAGCCCTTGGTGGGGACATAAGAAAGCACACGTCCACACACCCACACAGAAGTCCACGGCAGCATTACTCTTAGTAACCGTAAAGTAGATAGCAGCCAGAATGTTCGTTATCAGTTGTTGAATGGATAAGTAAATATGTTCCCTCATGCAATGGAGTATTACACAGCCAAAAAAGGAGTGAGGGACTAATGCAGCGGATGAACCTTGAAAACATTGTGACTGGAAAGAAGCCAGTCACATGCATATGTTGTATTATTCACTTAAATGAAATAATCAGAATAGGTCAGTCCACAGACACAGAAAGCAGACGAGTAGTCGCCCAGGCCTGCAGAGTCAGAGGGAAAGAGGAGCGAGTGCTGATGGGCTTGATGCTGCTTTGGGAGAGATGAGACTGTAAAGCTGACTGTGGTGATGGTTGCGTGACTCTGCAAATAGACTAAACCCACTGAATCCCACAGCATAAATCAGAGAATCATGGGGTATGTGAATTGCATCGCAATAAAACTGCTTTTATAAAAGTCAATCCTGTGGACAACAAAACAAAGCAAAAATAGAAGGCAGAGTTGTTCAAGATCTTAAAAAGATCTGCTAATGAAATGCAGTGTGTGAACCTTGATCGTATCCTTGATAGAAAAATACAGCTGTGAGACGTAATTTTGTTATAGTAGAGGACATTCGAGTTTGGGTTGGCTATTAGATGGTCCTCTCTTAGGTGAGATAAAGATTTTCCAAGCTTACACAGGAAATTTTCCTTATTCTCGGAAGTTCCTTGCCGAATACTTTAGAATGAAGTGTCATTTTTTTCAAATGACTCAGGGGGAAAAGGGGTGTGTGTGTGTACATGCATGTGTACACATGTGCACACGTATAAGTATGCAAGTAGAGAGTGAATCATGGGGTCTGGCTGGAGAGTATACAGGTGTTCACTGCTTCATCTTTCCCTGCTTTTTTGGGTTGCAGATTTGCAGTTCCCCATTGTTTCTGTTCAATCCAGTAGATATTGTTGAGTCTCTACTGGGTGCTTGGCTTGGGATACTAGTCCATAGTCAGGAAAGTACAATGTAGTGATGGGATGGATACTTTATGAAATAGGGAGAATTTAGCATAGTTTAGAGATCTGCTCCCTGTATTCAATAAACTTGGGATAGATATATCAAAATCTCATAACTCCTATTGAAAATAAATTCTAAGTGAATCTAAATTGTTTTAAATCAGTGGTAGCTTTGCTTGCACCCTTGGTGCAGTTCATCGAGAGTGCTGACACTTGAGGAGCTAGGCTGGCATGCCCTTAATAACTAGAAGCCTCCTGAAATGGGTGAACAGACGTATGTTAACATTTGAGCCTCACCCCTGGAATATTAGGAGCTAAAAATCCATCGGGTCTACTTTGATCTTTGCGCTCCTGGAGTGCCATGTAATATCCAGGAAAACAGGATACCTGGCATGTCACAAGGGCGCTCCTGGGGTCTTTCCTTTGATATATTTTATATCTCCTATTTTGCTGGTAGAGCCCATGCAGATCTGCCACGCAGGGGACTTTTACCAGTCACTGCTCAAGATGTTCTTAATCATTTAGAATTGAAAAAGCACACTGTCGTCTCTTGTCTGAATATGATCATCATTTTTAAGAGCACTGTAAAAATCATCTTATCACAGGTAGGACCATTAATTGTTCAGTTATTTTGAAAAGTCATTTCAATCAGGGAATCATGAAATATGATACATACCTTCCTTCATTATTTATTTTAACTAAGACACCTGGAGAGCTGTATTGTCCAGTTCTTTGGGGGTCTCCCCTCCTTCGGGTATGGGCAGAACTGCTGAATCAGCTTGTGGTAGTGCCCAGTGAAAGGGGGCTTCTCTGAGGGGGTTGAGGTGGGGGTAGATTGCAAACTGTCTGCACTCACCAGGCAATGCTTCCAGGACTGATTTCAGGAAGACCTTCATGATGGACAGGAAAGCCTGGCATGCTACAGAAGAGTCAGACATGACTGAGCTGTATGGCCCAGCCAAGCAAGTCCACCCTTCAGGGTTCAGAATCTTCTCTGTGAACCATGTCGTACAGTTATCCGATGCCATTTCTTTAAAAGGCAGGCCAGTATAAAGACAATTGCACATAAATCTAAGTAGGAAATCCCTTTAAACTTGGATCATTTCTCCTCCTCTGTCTTTTACAGTTTCCTGGCCTCACCTCATTTGAGACTATAAAGATAGTGGAGCTTACCCTGTCCTCCGTCCACGGAATTCTCCCAAACAATAATACTGGAGTGGGTTGCCATTCTCTTGTCTAGGGGATCTTCCCGGCCCAGGGATGGAACCTGTGTCTCCTGCATTGCCGGTGGATTTGTTACCATCTGAGCCATCAGGGAAGCCCATAAAGATGACACCCTTTGTTAAATCTGTCCGCAGTATTTTACAAAGTTCTCGTGGAAGCATCAACAGTTTTGTCAAACTTAAACTTCACAAATTTACTCAATACTTATTTAAATAATATAAGTATTGTAACAGGGACAACTGGCAGCAATAAAACTGTAGGGAAAAACTGCTTTGGTGTGGTCATCATAAAAGCCCCCAAGAGGTGCTCTGCGTGTATGTCTCCCCGCCACCTGCTGGCTGGACACAGGGTGATGCTCTGGACACAGGGCTGTGCTGGGCCCCAGAGGCTGGTCAAGGGAGAGTCCAGTCTGTACTTTATTTTGTTTTGTTCTATTTTACTTTATATTGCTTTGTTAGTTACTTAACTATTTTCATTTTAAAAATGTAGTTGTTTATTTTGCATTTTATTTTATTACATGAGCTATAATTGACATGTAATACTGTATTAGTTTTAGGTATACATTGATTTGATATATGTGTACTTGGGAAATGACCACATAATGTCTGGTTAGTATCTGTCACCGCATGTGGTTATCATTTGTTTCTTGTGATGAGAATATTTAGGATCTACTATCTTATCAGCAGATCTGTATTTTACTTGATAGATGCGTCCCTCTCCTAGCTCCCGCTGGCAGGAAGAGGGCAGGGTGAAAGTCTGGTGGCTGGGCAGCCTGGGCCCAGAGCCCTGTCATTGGCTTTCTGATGAGTGAAGGAACCTTGGGTAGTGACAAGGGGACAATAAATTGAAGTTCTTACTGAGGAGAGAAGTCAGATCCCAGGAAGGGTGAATCAGAGCAAAGAGGGTGGTGAAGGAGTGTGCTTTGCTTTCAGCGAACTTACCATCTTTGTTACTTTAGGAAAACAGTTTAAAGGGAGTGGCACTGGAATCTTGCATGATGTCACTCATAGGCTCTTACCCTGGAAGAGTTTAAGAAAGATTCGTCTCAGTTTCTCTCGTTCCACCCTCTGCGATTCTTTGTATAAAGGTGCACTCACATTCTTGCCTGAGTTGAGACTATTTCTAAAATAAAGATAATAACCTGTATCAAATCTGTCTGCAGTATTTTACAAAGTTAGCATGGGGCTATCAACTATTTTTGTTGTCTAACTGAAATTTCAGGAATTTATGTTAACGTTTACACTGATTCACACTCAGCTTCTGGGTGTCTGTCCATGAGGAAGGAAGGCTGATGATGGGATTTCCAGGATGCCTCATTCTTCAGGTTTAGCTACAGATTTTCTTGTTGTTTCACTTCACTCCCTCCACTGTCAAAGACTCTGTTTCCTGAGATACCATGAAACTTGTCTTTTGCTTTGTAGGTTCTGCATCCCCTGCCGGATAGGTGTTTCTGCTGCAAGAGCCCCCAGGGAACGTTTTATCCCCTTCCTCACCACCTGTCAGAAGTAGTCCAAACATCACCCTTCATCTAGATCTAAGACATCCATTAGAGATAAAAGATAAATGGTTAGAAAGTTTCATCATTTCAATGTAGTGGTTAGGTACAGAGGCAAACTTGGGTAAATACATCAATTTCAGAAAAGGACACATTCAGAATGAGTCAGAATCAACTCAGTTTATTCTGATATATCTTGCAAATCTTAAACCATTGAGGATGTTACTGAAATCAGCTTAGAAAACTGGACTGCTTTCAAAGAGATAAAAGTTTTAAAATTTCTCTTAATTAAATTTTTAGTGAAGTTGAATTTTTATTTAAATTTTATTTAAAATTTCTCTTGAAGTGAAGTCACTCAGTCATGTCCAACTCTTTGTGACCCAGTAGACTGTAGCCCATCGTGGAAAAACTGCTTTGGTGTGGTCATCATAAAAGCCCCCAAGAGGTGCTCTGCGTGTATGTCTCCCCGCCACCTGCTGGCTGGACACAGGGTGATGCTCTGGACACAGGGCTGTGCTGGGCCCCAGAGGCTGGTCAAGGGAGAGTCCAGTCTGTACTTTATTTTGTTTTGTTCTATTTTACTTTATATTGCTTTGTTAGTTACTTAACTATTTTCATTTTAAAAATGTAGTTGTTTATTTTGCATTTTATTTTATTACATGAGCTATAATTGACATGTAATACTGTATTAGTTTTAGGTATACATTGATTTGATATATGTGTACTTGGGAAATGACCACATAATGTCTGGTTAGTATCTGTCACCGCATGTGGTTATCATTTGTTTCTTGTGATGAGAATATTTAGGATCTACTATCTTATCAGCAGATCTGTATTTTACTTGATAGATGCGTCCCTCTCCTAGCTCCCGCTGGCAGGAAGAGGGCAGGGTGAAAGTCTGGTGGCTGGGCAGCCTGGGCCCAGAGCCCTGTCATTGGCTTTCTGATGAGTGAAGGAACCTTGGGTAGTGACAAGGGGACAATAAATTGAAGTTCTTACTGAGGAGAGAAGTCAGATCCCAGGAAGGGTGAATCAGAGCAAAGAGGGTGGTGAAGGAGTGTGCTTTGCTTTCAGCAGAACTCACCATCTTTGTTACTTTAGGAAAACAGTTTAAAGGGAGTGGCACTGGAATCTTGCATGATGTCACTCATAGGCTCTTACCCTGGAAGAGTTTAAGAAAGATTCGTCTCAGTTTCTCTCGTTCCACCCTCTGCGATTCTTTGTATAAAGGTGCACTCACATTCTTGCCTGAGTTGAGACTATTTCTAAAATAAAGATAATAACCTGTATCAAATCTGTCTGCAGTATTTTACAAAGTTAGCATGGGGCTATCAACTATTTTTGTTGTCTAACTGAAATGTCAGGAATTTATGTTAACGTTTACACTGATTCACATTCAGCTTCTGGGTGTCTGTCCATGAGGAAGGAAGGCTGATGATGGGATTTCCAGGATGCCTCATTCTTCAGGTTTAACTACAGATTTTCTTGTTGTCTTCACTTCACTCCCTCCACTGTCAAAGACTCTGTTTCCTGAGATACCATGAAACTTGTCTTTTGCTTTGTAGGTTCTGCATCCCCTGCCGGATAGGTGTTTCTGCTGCAAGAGCCCCCAGGGAACGTTTTATCCCCTTCCTCACCACCTGTCAGAAGTAGTCCAAACATCACCCTTCATCTAGATCTAAGACATCCATTAGAGATAAAAGATAAATGGTTAGAAAGTTTCATCATTTCAATGTAGTGGTTAGGTACAGAGGCAAACTTGGGTAAATACATCAATTTCAGAAAAGGACACATTCAGAATGAGTCAGAATCAACTCAGTTTATTCTGATATATCTTGCAAATCTTAAACCATTGAGGATGTTACTGAAATCAGCTTAGAAAACTGGACTGCTTTCAAAGAGATAAAAGTTTTAAAATTTCTCTTAATTAAATTTTTAGTGAAGTTGAATTTTTATTTAAATTTTATTTAAAATTTCTCTTGAAGTGAAGTCACTCAGTCATGTCCAACTCTTTGTGACCCAGTAGACTGTAGCCCATCGTGCTCCTCTGTTCATGGGATTTTCCAGGCAAGAGTACTGGAGTGGGTTGCCATTTCCTTCTCCAGAGGATCTTCCCGACCCAGAGATGGAACCCAGGTCTCCTGCATTGTAAGCAAGACGCTTTACCATCTGAGCCACCAGGGAAGTCCTAAAAATTTCTCTTAAATAAAATAAACTTTTTATTTTTCTTAATTAAATTTTTACTGTGGCCTTTGGCATGAATCATTTTCTCCTTAAAATCTAACCTACTTACTATGCAGCATTTTTGGATCTATAGCTGTTATTCTGTTTGAGGCTTATTTTATTATGTAAAAATGTTTTGGCAATTTTAAATATTTTTCCATACAGCAGATTCCTAGCACTTATCTATTTGACATATGGTTTTGAACTCAAACTGGGGCTCTGTGACAATCTAGAGGGTGGAGTGGGTTGAGAGATGGGAAGGAGGATCAAGATGGAAGGGACATATGTATACCTCTGGCTGACTCATATTAATATAGGGCAGAAACCAACATAATATTCTAAAGTGGTTATCCTTCAATTAAAAATAAAATGTTAAAAAAATTAAAGAAAATATAAATATTTTTCTAGTTCTAAATTTAAGCTCATTTTTAGATATTTATAGAGACTGGCTAAGTTGAGGGGGTATTGAAATGGATATAAACTTAAGTGACGATATTCCCTGTTGGTAGTGTTACACACTTTCAGTATATCCCTTTCTAGATTGCACCCTCCATCTTGTGCCATCAGCTGAGTGTGAGCTGAGTGAGAAGCATGGACAGGAGTTCTGCAGCGTCTCTGAGAGTGCCTTGGAGGGCCCACGGGTGTTTGTGGGGGCCTCAGTCTTGGGTCGGGGGCACCCCACTCTTCTCACCCCATTATCCAGAGGCATGTCAAGAAAGCAGAGTTTTCCCATAAATTAGGGATCCTGTTTTATATTACAAATCAAGAGTAATATTACTTGATATGTATGTTCTGGGAAATGTAACTATTTCATAAACAGAAGCTGTATTGTAAGAATGTATCCATTTTACTTTGCTGGCTAAGGTCTGTCTAGTCAAGGCTGTGGTTTTTCCAGTGGTCATGTATGGATGTGAGAGTTGGACTGTGAAGAAGGCTGAGCACTGAAGAACTGATGCTTTTGAACTGTGGTGTTGGAGAAGACTCTTGAGAGTCCCTTGGACTGCAAGGAGATCCAACCAGTCCATTCTGAAGGAGATCAGCCCTGGGATTTCTTTGGAAGGAATGATGCTAAAGCTGAAACTCCAGTACTTTGGCCACCTCATGCGAAGAGTTGACTCATTGGAAAAGACTGATGCTGGGAGGGATTGGGGGCAGGAGGAGAAGGGGACGAGAGAGGATGAGATGGCTGGATGGCATCACTGACTCAATGGACATGAGTCTGAGTGAACTCCGAGAGCTGGTGATGGACAGGGAGGCCTGGCGTGCTGCGATTCATGGGGTCGCAAAGAGTCGGACACCACTGAGGGACTGAACTGAACCGAACTGAACTCTTACCTGTTTCCTTTAAGCTTACAGTTCGATGTGCAAAGCCTTAAAAGAAATCTAAAAGAATCCTTTTGATCTCATTTCAGTAGTAATTCAAGCGGGCAGTCAATCTTAGGAAAATTTCAGTAGGCCCCATTTATTGTAGCAGAACCAATGTAGCCAGTTATTTCCCAGAGCAGTGCAGAACTTTTAGATCCAGCCTGCACACGTCAAGGAGGAAGACACACACAGTCCCTGAAATGCACTCATCCTTTAGAGGACAGAGGAGAGCAAACCTCGTCCATGGCGTGATTCACAGATGTTTCCTGAGACCACTGACTCCAAGCTGTCCAACTGTTCACCTCCATACACTTTCCTCAAAAAAGTAAAAAAAAAAAAAAAAGTCTACCATATCTTCTATGCAGCCAACTCACTCTGTCTCAAATTTTAGAATTAGAGAAAAATTTCTATTTCCTTTCCACATTGCAGCCCTCCCAGGAAAGGTACAATCTTATCTGTCATTTATACTTTGCTAGAAAGAACCAGGGAGCTCTCGTACCAAAGGCAGCTTTTGATAGCTGAGAGGGCAGGGAGAACCTGACCTACCCAGTCTGGTTAAGAGGAAGACACACATCTTGGGGAAGGCAGAGGCCCTAGAAGAACAGGGATGTCAGAGTTTACTGTGCTTCCCGGGGCTGCACAGGAGTCAAGGCCCTGGTGTTCTGAAGACTCCCCTCCATCACTGGCCTCTGTCTTTTAGGTCTGAGGCTTGTGAGTTTGCATGGTTGGGTGGAAAGAGGAGGATGCTTCTGCCTCGGAAGTGGGGCACACTTATGCAAAACTCAGAAGATATTCAAAGGTTCAGCTGGTCACAAGGCACTGAGTCCAGAGGTGGGAAGTGCCTGGTATTGGCAGAGATCCTGGGCTGGGCTTGAGGGAAATGCATTGGCTGCTTCCAGTGCTGGGGGCTCGGTGGGCATATCCTCTGGGCCTTGAGTAGAAGACCAGACCACTGAGTTTCTGAAGGCACTCAGAGAGCTTCCACCGTGTGAAAGCTGCTACTAAAGTCTGACTTCCACACACCATTTCCGTTTCATAAGTTGCCACTGTGTCTTCAGGCGGTGCAGTGCTAAAGAATCCACCTGCCAATGCAGGAGACATAAGAGATGCAGGTTCAGTCTCTGAGTTGGGAAGATCCCCTAGAGGAGGGCATGGCAACCCACTCCAGTATTCTTGCCTGCAGAATCCCATGGACGGAGGAGCCTGGCTGGCCATAGCCCATGGGTTCGCAAAGAGTCGGACAGAAGCAAACATATGAGCACGTGTCTACAAGCAGCAGCCACGTATAAAATATAATTGCATACTGAGAGTGCCAGTTCCAGGGGTAAGAGAAGAGCATTTATTTCCTGCAGATAGCTGGCCAAGAGCTTGTCCTGCCAGTGAAGTCTTCAGCCAGTTTTACTTTGTCCCCGGTTTCTAGAAAAGTACTTATGTTCCTTTGCCAGGTTATCCACTGCTACATATTGAGGAATCAGTGCTTGCAAAGGCTCTCAAGCTCCAGTAAGAACCTAACTTATCAAATAAACTGTGTACCCAGGAGTTCAGTTCACTGAGATCCAGCAAGTTCTATTTGAGTCTGATGTGTATGATCCCTTGTACCCCCCAGCTCCCACTGACTCCATCCCTCTGGAGGCCATGGTCTACCTCGTTGAGGCCCAGTTGGGTGCAGGCAGCTTGCCCTTGGGGTGTTGGTTCTGCTGCCCAGCACTGGGGTCCTAGCATTCCTTCCCCTCCTCCTGGGGGCTCTTCTGGGTGAAAAAAGCCAGCCCATCCTCCCGGGGAGAAAGTGGCCCCTCTGCAAGGGAGAGGCAAGTGGGCATCCTGTGAGTTCCAGGCATGTCCAGCCACACTGGTGTGGCTTATCTCCTCCTGGTCCTGGGCCCTCCCTGCACTTTGCCACCAGCAACATCACCTGCAGTTTGTGGCCCTGGGGTTTCCTAGGAGCACCTTCCTCTCGGGTCCTGGCTGTGACCACTCAGGATTGCATTTGGACTGTCTCTGGGGCTCTGGTTTGGGGACCCTGGTCCTCCACTTGGACTGGATTCTGCTCGTTTGTGCAGAGGGGCAGGGCCCTGTGCCCTCCTTGTGCCTCAGAGGAGGAGGTACCAACACCCTCCTTTGCCCATCAGGGCAAAGGTCCTTTCCCATCTGGACTTGGATGCACCCCGATGTCCAGACCTCCAGAGGGCTCCCCATTTCTGTCTTATTAAACATCAACATTCAGTTCATGCCCGCCAATAGGTGGAAGCAATACAAGTGTCCTTTGGGGATGAATGGATGAATAAGATCCAGCCCATACCCTCAGTGGACCATTACTCAGTCTTAAAAAGGAAGGGGATTCTGACCTTAGCCGTGACATGACTGAGCCTTGAGGATGTGATGTGAGTCAGTAACAAAAAGACAAATACTGCATGAGTCTACTTACAGGAGGGCCCAGAGGGGTGTGAGCTACGGAGACAGCAAGGGGAGTGGAGAGGGCTGCGGGCTGAGGGGACGGGGAAGTGAGGTGTTTGTGTTTAGTGGGGACAGAGTTTTGGTTTGGGAAGATGAAAAAGTTCTGGAGGTTGGTTACACAATAACATTAATAGACCTGACATGACTATGCACTTAAAAATGTTTAACATGGTTTATGTTATGTGTGTGTGTGTGTGTGTGTGTGTGTGCACTAAGTCACTTCAGTTGTGTCTGACTCTTTGTGACCCTATGGCCTGTACCCTGCCAGGCTCCTCTGTCCATGGAATTCTCCAGCAAGAATCTGGAATGGGTTGCCATGCCCTCCTCCAGGGGATCTTCTGACCCAGGGATTGAACCTGCATCTCTTACGTGCCAGGCTGGTTCTTTACCACTAGCACTACCTGGGAAGGCCTATATTATGTGTATTTTACCATAATGTAGAAAAACACCCTTCATCAAACCTTGATTATCATATCCTTATTAGTTAACAGTTGCAGCTGGTATCTATGGGGGCTGTTATGTGCTGTGTGGAGCAGGATCCTTCCATGTGTTAATACACTCTGTGCAGTTGTGACGGGAACCTCACACAGAAAGGGGTCAAAAGTCTCATCGAGACTGTGCTGCCGGCTCCCCATGGCCAGGAGTGCAAGCCTAGGTGTGAGGCTCCAGGCCCAGCTCTCCAGGCCCCCGGGACCTCGCGAGCCCCAGACCATGTTTCTTTCTTTCGTCTCTGTGGCTGGGACCTCCAGTCTGCTTGCCCCTGTCTGGGCCACGTCTGAGATGAGCGAGTCTCTCCCTCCATTTACATGAGTGGTCAGTGTCCAAGCTGCCCTCAGAGGGCTGCTCAGTGGGATGTGGCCCGCTCTGGAGGATAATTGGATGGTGAGCACAGTGGGGTAAAGGACGCCCTTTTCCACTGAAATGAAGAAAAATTATTGTACAATGGATGGGGTAGTCTCTCCACAAGAAATGGCTCTTGGCTCTTTTTGAGGATATTGATGAAACAGTCCTGTGAGGGGAAATGGGTTTTTGGACTGTTTTATTAGCACCAGGGCCTTCCCAGGTGGCTCAGCAGTAAAGAACCCGCCTGCCAATGCATGTGACATAAGAGACCTGGGTTTGATCCCTGGGATGGGAAGATCCCCAGGAGAGGAAATGGCAACCCACTCCAGTATTCTTGGCTGGAGAATCCCCTGGACAAAGGAGCCTGGCAGGTTACAGTCTATGGAGTCACAAAGAGTTGGGCATGACTGAGTGGGCACATTAGAACCAGATATGCTCATTGTCCATGTGATACTCGTTCAGGGACTGAAACTGCCCTGGAGGCCAGAGGTGCTCGCCTCCCTCTGCTGGCCCCAGAGGAGGCGCAGCCCGTGGTCTGCTCTGCTCAGCTGGTGTAATATCTGGGGGGAATTTCTTAGCTTGGCTGAATCACCCTTTCCGAATACCTGCTCCGATTGCTGGTGGGAGGATTAATGAGGTGACTAAAGGAAAACCCTTGAGTGTCTTAGGCACAGAGTCAGCGTGGGAGGAGAGCCTGTGTCGCAGCCCAGCCCTGCAGCCTCCGTGATCATAGTCACA
This sequence comes from Madoqua kirkii, assembly GCA_006408675.1. NCBI lineage: Eukaryota > Metazoa > Chordata > Mammalia > Artiodactyla > Bovidae > Madoqua > Madoqua kirkii. The sequence continues at coordinate 8,902 of SJYC01011317.1, read as the reverse complement.
GTCATGCCCTTTGCTTCAAGTTTCATGACAAGAAAACCTTGGGGATCCCAAAGCCACCTTCTCTGCCTGACAGCTATTTGTGGAGTACACCCTAATTTGTCTTTTAATAATTCCCCAGTGTTGTCATCTATTTCTCATGTATTTCAAAATGCTTGTTAAAAATGTAAAGCAAACAATAAGCCCATTGGTTTGTTCCATGATTTGAAAGAAATCCACAGGTAAGGAGACCTGTTTTTAAGTGACTGGACCAGTATTGAAGTCAAGGGGTCATGGAACAGCAGCCATGGGAGATGGTCATTTCCTTCATAAACACTTGACTGCTTTGTTGACCAGCACTTAATGAATTTTATGAGGCTGCTTGAGGAGTTCTCTGATCCTGATCTGGGGCCTCGCCCCTGCACCAGGCTGGGTGGCTTACGTTGCGGTTCTGTTCTGCCCCTCCTGGAGCTGACAGCGCCGGGGCAGAGTTCATCCCTGGAGTTTCAGGGTGTGACCTCCATGGGAGGTGGAAGGCGGGGACTGGCAGGCACCTGGGGCACAGACAGAAATGTCGGTGGGGTGGGGGGTTGTTTGGCACATGTGTCCTGCTGCCAATGGGTGACGTTTATAATGGGTGCCCAAGACACTCCATCTGGGCTCCCAAGCTGCTGGGGACGGAGCGGGGTGGGCCTGTGGGAGCTGCTCCTCCCTGGAGAGATGAGCCGTGCTCATGGTCTTCTGGGTCCAAGCATATAGTCAACAACTGTCTTCTTAGTATTCCTTTTATGTGAAGTGGAAAATTTAGATGCTTAACTTGCTTTTCCGCCTAAGACTAAGGTGTTCAGTTCTTCATGTTTTCAGTTTTAAATTCATGGAGTGATAAAAGAAAGTGTGAAGTATTTTCTAAATGCTGCTAGATATTCTTAGTCCTTTTTGCTTAAAAATAAACCATACATACATGCCACATGGTATAATGCATAGATGTCTTATTTTGCATTGGCAGAGAGCTTTGCCAGATTAAAAATTAAGTTTTTGAATAATATACTACTTATACTATGATCATTCCCTTACAAAAGCATAATCTGCAGGCAGGATTTGTCTCTTACCACACTTGGTTTCCTTAATTTAATAAGGTCCATAATAATAGTTTAAAAATACCAAAATTGTGCTTTATGGTTGACATTTTATGAACTATTCTTATGCATGTTCACCTCACTTAATCACATGGTTTGTCAAATCGTTTCATAGCTAAGTGTCTACCTTTTCACCTCTAATAGAGTATAAGATTCTTAAGATCTGGGACCATAAATTATAGGATGATTTATGTCACAGATCACCTAGAAAATGCTTTGTATGTGGCAAGCATCTAATACCCATTGATGGAATACCCAATATTTTATTTAGAATTTTATTTCTTTTGCGGGGCTCCCCTGGTAGCTCAGCTGATAAAGAATCTGCCTGCAGTATTGGAGACCCGTTTGATCCCTGGATCAGGAAGATCCCCTGGAGGAGGGCATGGCAACCCACTCCGGTGTTCCTGCCTGGAAAATCCCATGGACAGAGGAGTCTGGCGGGCTATCGTCCATGAGGTCGCAAAGAGTTGGACACAACTGAGCAACTGAGCAAACACCTGAGACTTTTTTTGGGTGGTTTGCAGTTCACGTGTGTAGTGCTGGAAGAGGGTTACAACCCTCTGTAACCCCTGGGAACTGAGGCCCAAGGGAGGTGGAGTGACTCCCAATCCACTGAGCCAGTTGTTGGGAGGTGTTGGAGCAAAATCAGAGCTGAGGGCTCCAAAGGCCCGCACTCCACCACTCTACTGCCTCTCGGGATCGGTACCATGAAGGAGCAATTCAGCTCCTTCAGCAATCCAGCTCGGGGAGCAGCGTCCCGCCGACTCCTCTGTGCCCTGCCTGCCTTGTGCTGACGTCAGCTCCACCCTGCGTTGCCCATCTGCCCCGGGAGCTGTCCACCGAGGCGGTAAGCCCACACAGCCGTCCACTTTTGACCTGGGTAGCCCCAGTGCCCTGCTCTCCTGATGTTCACTCCTGGTGCCTGGTGAGCTTGGGGGGCTTCCTGGGGCCTGGACCTCGCCTTTGTGGCCATCACTAGGGCATCCTCTGTGCTGGGCACCCTACTGGATGAATCTGCCCATGCGAACATAGCAGTGTTGATTCAGACAGGCCTCCTGGGGAGGAAGTGCCTTGGAACAACCCTGGGTGCAGTGCTGGGGCTCCGGCTCAGGGCGTGGTCCTCTCCCTGCTGTCTGGGATGTCAGCTGTGGGGGTTACCTCTGTGCATGTGGGTATGAAATCCAATCACCAGTATCTACAAAATGCACAGGCGTAGGTCCTGGCAGGGTTTCCAGCCATGTTCAAACCCCAAGTTGACATTTTTTGTTTGTTTCAGGAACCTTAAGATCATAAAATTAAATAGCAGCAAAAGGGGGTGATTTTGAGACATCATTGTGTCATTTTATGGGCAGTTCAGAGGGGTCATGGTCAGCCTAGGTTTACACAGCCACCCAGTTCACCCCCCCTCTGGAACTTTCTGGCACCTTCTCTATAATGTGCAATATGCAGGGAGATGCCACCAGGACAGCCTGCAAAATCCCGTGTGAGAGAGTTAGGGCCTGCAGGACTACAGGACATGACAGTAAAGCCTTGTGGGAGCCAGCACATGAGGGCAGCGGAGCCTCGGAATTCTTTATCATCCTCTGGAATGTGTAGCATGAGGAGGTACTTGTGCATGGCGATGCCACTGCCGGAGTATTGAACCTGTTTCTTTCTCTCTCTGTCATAATCCTAGTTTGTCAGGTATCAAGACTTCCGTCTCATGAAACTTCTAATTTTGAGGTTGTTTTTTAGGCAGCATTAGTTTTAAAATAGGAAATTCGGTTATTTCTCTGCATCCTTGAGCAGGAAACAGTGGCTTAAAATGCACGTCACAGGTTATGGAAATACAACTGAGAAGCTGTGTGCATAAAGAGATCACGGTCCTTTTGTTAATTTGTGGAGAACCCTTGAACCCACGAGCACTTTGCGGTTGTGCTGGCAGACAGGTGCACTTCTGAATGATATCAATAGACACTTTCATTTCCAGCAAGCAAGATAAAGATGAAAAAGTGAATGCTGAAATTTTCAGATTTTCCTCACAAATTTCCTATTCTGTGAGACTTCCTTGCTGAAATGGATCGAATGAATGAATTCTATCAGAATCTTTCCTTGACCTGTTATGCTGTTCTCAGTGTGACGGGTACTCACACGACACCCTTCTGTCTGATCTGCATCGTGAAGATCTTATCCATCATTATCTGACGTCCAGGCCAGGGGGTGGCAAACTGTGGCCAACAGACTGGATCCCATCTTGATACAGTCTGCAGTCGAAGAATGTTTGTTAAATTTTCAGTGAGTTTTAAAAAACAAAAGGAGAGTGATATTTTGTGACATATGAAAAATATATGAAATTCACAACCCAGTGTCTATAAAGGAAGTTTTATCGGAACAAGTCGTTTATTTCCATAGGGTTCTCATGCTCTGAAGTTAGGGGAGTAATGGCAGCAGACACTAAATGGCCCACAGAGCCCCAGATACCTGCCTCCTGACTGTTTATGGAGAATGCTTACTCGCCCCTGATCTGGTCCATCAGTTAAGGAGCAAAGTACAGCTTGTGGCGTTTGCCCATTTTCCGCTGTGAAGAGAAGGCCGCCTGGCCAGGACCAGCTATCCACACGGGTCTGAACGCAGGGTCGGAGGCCCGCCACGCGCAGTGGCCGCGGCTCTGTAAACAACCTCGATGGCAGAGATAACTGAATAACTGGGGGGAAGATATGTGCTGATTGCTTCTTACCCTGATTTTTAATGTAATTTACTTAATCATAAGTTGATATAACTCAGTTTTTAAAACTACATGTTCATCTAGTCCATTTATTTGACAGTGCCAGGTATTAGTTGTGACATCTCGTCCTTGGGGAGGGGTGGGGGGGGTCTTACCCTGGGTGCAGTGCTGGGGCTCCGGTTCAGGGCGTGGTCCTCTCCCTGCTGTCTGGGATGTCAGCTGTGGGGGTTACCTCTGTGCATGTGGGTATGAAATCCAATCACCAGTATCTACAAAATGCACAGGCGTAGGTCCTGGCAGGGTTTCCAGCCATGTTCAAACCCCAAGTTGACATTTTTTGTTTGTTTCAGGAACCTTAAGATCATAAAATTAAATAGCAGCAAAAGGGGGTGATTTTGAGACATCATTGTGTCATTTTATGGGCAGTTCAGAGGGGTCATGGTCAGCCTAGGTTTACACAGCCACCCAGTTCACCCCCCCTCTGGAACTTTCTGGCACCTTCTCTATAATGTGCAATATGCAGGGAGATGCCACCAGGACAGCCTGCAAAATCCCGTGTGAGAGAGTTGGGCCTGCAGGACTACAGGACATGACAGTAAAGCCTTGTGGGAGCCAGCACATGAGGGCAGCGGAGCCTCGGAATTCTTTATCATCCTCTGGAATGTGTAGCATGAGGAGGTACTTGTGCATGGCGATGCCACTGCCGGAGTATTGAACCTGTTTCTTTCTCTCTCTGTCATAATCCTAGTTTGTCAGGTATCAAGACTTCCGTCTCATGAAACTTCTAATTTTGAGGTTGTTTTTTAGGCAGCATTAGTTTTAAAATAGGAAATTCGGTTATTTCTCTGCATCCTTGAGCAGGAAACAGTGGCTTAAAATGCACGTCACAGGTTATGGAAATACAACTGAGAAGCTGTGTGCATAAAGAGATCACGGTCCTTTTGTTAATTTGTGGAGAACCCTTGAACCCACGAGCACTTTGCGGTTGTGCTGGCAGACAGGTGCACTTCTGAATGATATCAATAGACACTTTCATTTCCAGCAAGCAAGATAAAGATGAAAAAGTGAATGCTGAAATTTTCAGATTTTCCTCACAAATTTCCTATTCTGTGAGACTTCCTTGCTGAAATGGATCGAATGAATGAATTCTATCAGAATCTTTCCTTGACCTGTTATGCTGTTCTCAGTGTGACGGGTACTCACACGACACCCTTCTGTCTGATCTGCATCGTGAAGATCTTATCCATCATTATCTGACGTCCAGGCCAGGGGGTGGCAAACTGTGGCCAACAGACTGGATCCCATCTTGATACAGTCTGCAGTCGAAGAATGTTTGTTAAATTTTCAGTGAGTTTTAAAAAACAAAAGGAGAGTGATATTTTGTGACATATGAAAAATATATGAAATTCACAACCCAGTGTCTATAAAGGAAGTTTTATCGGAACAAGTCGTTTATTTCCATAGGGTTCTCATGCTCTGAAGTTAGGGGAGTAATGGCAGCAGACACTAAATGGCCCACAGAGCCCCAGATACCTGCCTCCTGACTGTTTATGGAGAATGCTTACTCGCCCCTGATCTGGTCCATCAGTTAGGAGCAAAGTACAGCTTGTGGCGTTTGCCCATTTTCCGCTGTGAAGAGAAGGCCGCCTGGCCAGGACCAGCTATCCACACGGGTCTGAACGCAGGGTCGGAGGCCCGCCACGCGCAGTGGCCGCGGCTCTGTAAACAACCTCGATGGCAGAGATAACTGAATAACTGGGGGGAAGATATGTGCTGATTGCTTCTTACCCTGATTTTTAATGTAATTTACTTAATCATAAGTTGATATAACTCAGTTTTTAAAACTACATGTTCATCTAGTCCATTTATTTGACAGTGCCAGGTATTAGTTGTGACATCTCGTCCTTGGGGAGGGGTGGGGGGGGTCTCGTCTTTGACCGTGGATCTAACCTGGGCCCCTGCATTGGGAGTGTGGCCTCTTAGCCACTGGGCCACCGGCAAAGTCCCAGTATGTAACTTAATTTTTAATAAAGAGCATGTGCCTACAAAATTAACAGTTGGGGGCAACCCCAGGAAGGGGCGCCCCAGATGGAAGGGGGCCAGGTGGAGGTGCAGCACTTTCTACCAGGGGTCCTTCCTGGGTGAAGGATTTCCTGAGGTGGATCTTTAGGGACGAGGCAGAGAGGCCAGCAGCTAAGAGGGGAGAGTTCTCTGTAGAGGAAAACGTGGTCATGAGTGATAGTCCACAGATTCAAGGTCCTGGACTGGAGCGTGGTGAGTGGGGAGCCGGGGGGCTGCTGGGTGCAACCCAAACTGGAGCCTTGGGTAGAAGCCTTGGTTGGTGTGTATTTAAAGCCCATATATCCTCTTCCTTTGCTTTCACTTACCGGATAAACCATTTCAGTTTGCGGAGGGATACTGCATGTGTGTGACCCCAGAGGGCATCCACAGCTTCTTCAAGAACCTTGATCTGTCTCTGCAGCCCAAGGGCAGGACCTTTGGCATGTCAGCCTGCCAGCCTCCAGCATTTGCTGGTATCCTGCTCTTATGAAAAGAAACCAAGCATTTTTCCCCAAGGATAAGAACACTCTGGGAAAGCTGAGTTGGAGGCTTGCCTTTGTCAGAGCTATGGGCAAAGGATGACCCTGGTATAGGTGAATGCCATGGGCTTCACCAGGGAAGCTGAGAAATCCACCCTCTGTTGTTAAAGTGGCTTTCCCAGGAAGACACATGTGCTGAGGTCATCTTAGAGAAAAACCCAGAAAAGGCAGGGTCTTTTCTGCCAAGGCCAGGCTTGGGAGGGGGGTGGAGGGAAAGGACCACGGTGAGGTCCAACTGTCCCTGCTCCTCAGGAAGGACTTTCACCACCCGAAACTTACCAAACCTGAGTGATAGTCCTGTGGCTTCCGTGTACGTGCTGGTGACCAGACCTATTCCAGTGACATGAAACCAGGGCCGTGCGGGCCTCGGGGTGTCCAGGGAGGCTCTCAGAGCCGGCTGTGCAGACTCTGACCTCGCCAGCAAGTCTGCCCCCAGCCTGGGCAGGGAACAGGGCCTGGAGTCCATCCTGGGCGCTGTCCTCTCAGCTTGGTGGCCACTTGTGTGGGTGGAAGCTCTTCCCCCTGCCTCACTCCCCTGTGGTCCTGGAGGGGAGTCCCACAGAGGGGCACCGCCTGGCAGCCTGAAGTGTCAACAGAGGCCTCTGTGACATCATCCACCCCTCCCAGGACGGGTGGCCAGGTCCCTGCAGACCACCAACAGCTTTGAAACAGAAGATGACCCTCGAAGCTTCGAGGACTTAAATCCTCCTGGGGGACCTGGTCCTTATCTGAAACACCATGTAAATATTGCATTATTCTGATACATCTTTTGTTTTCTTTGCTAACATGTTAATGTTTGTGAAATAATGGCAATTCTTAGACTATATCCCTTGAAAGTTACTTCTTTTCCCTAGGTGTCCCAGAATGGACAAAATAACCATGATAATTCTATATTTTTGGTGATACCATATTCAGATCTCAAAAGCTAGTAAGAGAATTGAGCCAGTGTAGGGCAGAGGAGCTTGGCAGGCTGTAGTCCATGAGGTCACAAAGAGGCAGGCACAACTGAATGAGTGTGTGTGCACACACACACACAGAGCATAACTTGTTACTATAACCTTTTCTATTTTATAAGTTAAAAAAAAGATGGATAAAGAGAATTAATTGATCTCAGTGCGGTTTATGTGTACTGACATCAGCAAAGGCCAACAGTAAATTCAGCTGATGCATCTTAGCTGAGTTTGTTTTTCAGCATTATTGCTAGTTGCACTTTTAAGTGGTTTTTGTGAATTTTCAGTGTAACTTTCTGTTCAGTGTAAGGGGGATACCATAGGCAAATTGTTACCAGAATGTGGAGAAGTGTGCAGTTTTATTTGTTTAAAATCTTTTCCTTTATATTAATAGGTCAGAGTCAAGCTGAAAAGCTTGTTAAGTTTTATGAGTCATCGGCAAGTTCCCGGTCGCTTTGCTGAGAGCTGGGTAGACGTAGACCAGGCTGTGGGATTGGATGGTGGATGTTCAACCCAAGAGGAGGTTCCAGGCACCAACCTGGGCCTTTTGCTTCTTCATTTCTGTTTTTATTTGAAAGAAGCAACAGTCAATGACTCATGGTTGTCAGAACTGGGGGTGGGAGGATGGGCAGGGCTACTCACTGAACCAGCTAGGAGCAGCTAAGGGCAGGCCAGGTGGGGAGCAGGGGAAGGCCTCAATGCCAACCCGATGCATGGGAGTGAAGTGTTCCCAGCCCAGCACATCCCTGGTGAGCTCAGCCTTCAAGAGGGAGCCACTGCCTCCCTGAGTCTGGAAGCAAGTCCAGCTGGGGGTGGGGTGCGGGGGCTGGCTGCCCTGTGGCTGGAGAAAGAGACAGGTGCGAGGTGGGCTGTATCCTGAACGCACCGCATGCCAGGTGCCTTGCTCACTGTATTTTGTGTGCTGCACCCCTCGCTGCGGGGAGACAGCCCTGGTCCTCTCTCCAGGGAGGAACCCGAGCTGTGGGGGGACAGCTGGTGTGGGGCCCACCTGGGACCCAGTGACCCCCACCCCAGCACCCATGCTCCTTTGTGGGGTGCTGTCTGAATTGAGGCTCACAGGAGGGCTTCAGCTTCGATCTGCTGTGGGCTAATGAGGCCCGGCAGCATGTCAGCTGTCAGTCCTCAGCTGCTTTATTCAGAAGGGCACAGGCCTTGAAGTTCTTTCCCACCCTGCTCACCGGGAGGGCAGCCCCCACCAGGCACCGCTGTTCCCCTGCCTGGAGGCGGCCCCCGCCCCAGTGCGCCCCAGCCGGCAGGAGGGTGAGTCCCGAGAGGTCGCTGTGGACGGCCTGGCCTGTTGGAAGCTTGGGTTTCAGGAACATCCCCTCTTTTGCTCTTGGAAGAAAAATCAAGCAGAATAGACTCTGCTTGCTTGAGGGAGGTCCTTGCCTGCTGGAGAGGGCAGTTCCTGTTTGGGGAGCTGAGTTTATGCTGTGTTTTTCTCATGATACTTAGGAAGTCAAAGCCTTCTTGTCCAGCCAGCCTAAAGTGCTCCAGCTGGGAGGGTAGGGTGGG
>SJYC01011316.1:0-59447 GCA_006408675.1 Madoqua kirkii | reverse complement strand
ACAGGCCTTGAAGTTCTTTCCCACCCTGCTCACCGGGAGGGCAGCCCCCACCAGGCACCGCTGTTCCCCTGCCTGGAGGCGGCCCCCGCCCCAGTGCGCCCCAGCCGGCAGGAGGGTGAGTCCCGAGAGGTCGCTGTGGACGGCCTGGCCTGTTGGAAGCTTGGGTTTCAGGAACATCCCCTCTTTTGCTCTTGGAAGAAAAATCAAGCAGAATAGACTCTGCTTGCTTGAGGGAGGTCCTTGCCTGCTGGAGAGGGCAGTTCCTGTTTGGGGAGCTGAGTTTATGCTGTGTTTTTCTCATGATACTTAGGAAGTCAAAGCCTTCTTGTCCAGCCAGCCTAAAGTGCTCCAGCTGGGAGGGTAGGGTGGGGTGGGGTGGGGTGGGGCTGGGAGAGCCTGAGCGGGAGGGTGGCTAGCAGAGCTCAAAGCAGGGCTGCCAGCGTCCCTGGGCCGGGTGGCCAGCCTGCCCCCGTCCTTGCAGACCCCGAGGGCTGGACCGTCAGGGCCGCCCCTGTTTGGCCGTGATCTCCTTTTGCGCTGTGCTGTCCATTCTCTCTCTTAAAGAGGGGCTCCCAGTCGGAGGCCCTCCAACCAGGCTCTGCCCCTGGGCCAGTGGTTTGGGAGCCTGGGAGCAGTCCTGGGTGGTGAGCAGAGAGTCAGCTTTGCGAGGTGAGGCATCAAAGACTCCCTTTCAAGCCCTTGGCTTTGGGTTGAGGGGATATGATTGCTCCCTGGAAATCACAGACTTGCAATAAAAATTCTGATGTCCACTTTAGCTTTTTGATCTTCTGTTGGGGTGGGGGCTAAAGACAGGACCAATACAGATATCCTTGGAGGTGGGAGGAGTGGGAAGGTGGTGGGCTAGTCCAGTGACATAAGAGAGGACGCTGCCCACCCCCTTCCCTTTCCACAACTGGACGAGACTCTGGGGACCCCTGGCCAGTGCCAGGTGGACGGACCATCCAGCCCTCAGTTTAACAAGCACGATGCTTCCCCACGGTCTCTGATTTGAACTTGGGGTGTCAGGGTGCTTGGGGAGCAGGCCGGGCTGGCCCCCCAGCTCTGTGCCCAGTGGCAGGGCTGAAGGTGACAGTCACACAGACCAGGATGGGCCGATCCGGCAGAGCAAGCGAGGAGGCTCCCGCCCAGTTTGGGTTTCCCGGCCTAGGGATCAGCTGCGGAGCCCAGGCCCTATTTTGAGAAACAGTTCACAGGAAGGTTATCAAGTGTCATAGTTTCAAAGGAGAATTAAAGGCACCCAGCACTTAGCTCTGAGCCCGAGAAAGCTCCCTGTTGAAGGAGATTGACCCCCAGACTCTGTTCCTGCCTGTGTTTTCCTGTCTTCATTCTCTGCTACTTAACTGAAGGTGTCTGTGAAAATAAAATAACGTCAGCCTAAAGAAAGTGCCATTTCCTGGCATTGTAGGCAGTGAGAATTCTGTTTAAGAGGCAGGCAGAAGATTACAAGGTGACTACATCTGAGGTAGCAGATACATGCTTTAGAGGTTTTACAGCAAATCTGCAGCTTGTTGGCAGGAACCTCTTGTTGATAATGAAGTAGTGCAGACTCAGGTCCAGAAATCAGATGTTCTCTGGGAGACCTCAGATGAGGGGCATCGAAACTGTGGTTCGTGAGTCATTGGCGTCCAGTGAAGGGGTTCATTTTCCTGAGAAATTCTGAGGGCTTTGTCCCATCCCAGTTAATTACCGGCTGAGCTGAAAGCTGGCTTGTCAGATTTCACCGCTTTTCAGTTATTTACAAAAGTAAGTAGAAACGCAGGCTTATCAGCAAGTCGCAGGATGCATTTCAGCGAGTGGTGTCCCAGCTCCCTTCTTGCTCTGCCGTTTTCATCTCGGGATTCCCACTCCGTTTCGCTCTTTGTTTTTCTCACACTTCACTGGGAGGAACTTAATACCGTCCTTCTCCTTTTTTCCCACTGAAGGAAAAAAACATACTGTGTGGCTTGTTGAAAGCCCATCCCTGTCTGCCTGTCACGGGGGGCATGTTGGTATTCCTTGCCCCTTGCCAACTCCGTTAGTGAATCTGGAGGAAAACTATAGGTTTCGTTCGTCACAGGTCTTTTGAGATAAAATCAATGCTAATTTTACCAGCATGTGTTCTTGGAGGCTGGTGTGAGATCAATGGTTTTCTGTCACTGCAGGTAATTTGATGTTCCACGCAATCTGCCGAATGTTCTTAAGCCATAAAGAGTTTTTTCTTCACTAATGTTCATAAATGTTCATTCTGCATGTTCAGTAACTGAATTTGGTAGCTCTTGTATAATGGACTATTTGAGGTTTCCATAGTGACGTGGGGTGTATTTTGCTCCTGGTCATCTCTGTAATTATCTGTTATGAGTCTCCTTAATCAGTGAACTGCACACAAACCTCCCTGGTCGGTTTCACCGAGTATGGCTACTGATGGCCAGACAGCCCAGGAAGGCATTTAATAAGCAGGTAGGAGAAAGTCAAGAGCCTCTACTGGTTATTTTCTTTGGGAAGTAAGAGGAGTCATGCCTCCAGACCTCGGTGTGGGGATGTGCTGAGCGGTGCCAGGCTGCCGCAGGGCTCGGCGGGGTCCAGACCTCAGTGTGGCTCCTCCCCGGTCCTGCCAGAACCGCAGCTGAGGGGTGCTGGTGGATTCCAGCTTCTGCCCCTGCCTCACGCTCCTCTGGAGAAAGGGAGAGAGGAACTAGGTCTCTGTGATAATCCTTCACCTTTTGCTTTTACTCCTCTCTCGTTCTCATTTTTGACCCATTTGCATTTTTTTACAAAGAAAGCGATGAGATGAGGATGGACAGCCCGTTTGTGGGACGGGTTGGACCCATGGGTATCGTTGTTTCCATCACTCAGCGCCCGTCAGGTCGCTGCCACCTCCTCATTCTAGACTGCACTTCAGGCAGGTCCCATCACCCTTGGTTCTTGGCATCTACCAGAACAGTCTCATTTCTCAGATGGTAAGAAGTTCAGTTTCACACCCCCTCACCCCCGGCCTCCCCACTCTCTGCAGTACTGCGGGGGTCTGCTGCCCTACCAGGCTGCCCTCGGGCGTGGGTGCTGCTTCTGTGGCCCGTGTAGGGGGCAGCAGGAAGGGAAAGAACCGGCACTGGCCCCTCCAGGGTGCTTTGTGCCCTCTGCTCACTTGGGTGCAGGAGGCACCCAGATGCCCTGTCCCTCCACGGGGTTCATCTGGGCACGTCCAGGGGCGCGGCTCTTCAGTGCCTGCTCTGGGAGCCCGCAGTGTTTCCAGTCCCACCCTGGTGGGCGGCCCTCACAGACAGGCTCCTCCCAGGATTCGGGCTGCCGAGCCCTGCAGCGTCCGCCCTCCTCGGAACCATGAGTCCAGCCCCTGAGCCTGGACCAGTGGTTGCAGGTCATCCGGTCATCCCCTGTGGACCCTTTCTGTTGCCTCTGACCTGGCAGCTCCAGCCCACCCCCACCCTCAATCTTTCAAGGCAGCAAACAGGCTTCATGTTTGGTTCCTGAACTTCCCCAGATCCAGGGACCCCCGTCCCGCACTCTGAGCAGCCCCAGGCCTATAGTCCTACAGCTCCACGTGCACTGGCCCCCAGCCCAGCGTGGTGGGTGCCTCTCTGGTCTGGAGGCAGATAGCCAGGCACCATGTGGGGGCGAACAATGAGGTCCGCGTGGGCTGTGGAGGCCCTTCGTTTCCTGTTGACCTCTAGCCTTCACTGTGATGTGCTGGGGGAGGCAAGAGGGGTTTCCTCTGCACCAAGGCCTGCAGGGGGACCAGAGGGCGGGGTCCTCATCTCTGTGTGAGGACAGGATGGTCCTGTCCCGCTGTGCTGGGGCTGAGAAGAGCAAGTCACTGCATCTTTGCAGGAGCCTGTTCTCCCTGTTTTCGGAGCAGGACGTGGAGGTGCAGGAGGCTGAGTGCACGGTGGACGGTCACGAGGTGATCGGTGGTGTGGAGACGGGAGCCTGGGTGTGGTCCCCTCTCCCTGTCACTCCTCCGGGGTCTTGTGTCCCGCTCGTCCTTCGGCCCCCGCCCCTACCCTGGCCCAGGCCCACAGTCGGGTCCTGTGACCCTCCTGCAGGGCCTCACTCCTGCACCCACTGGTGGGGGACTCGTGGGTGGGGCCGTCCAGATGGAGGAGCATGGCCTGTCTGCAGGGCCCTGGGGTTCAGGTGAGCCCAGCCTGGCTGACCTGGGAGTGAGGCAGAGGTAGCCGGGGATGGTGGCTTCGCAGTGGAGAAGTCTGGGGCTCACTCAGCAGGCGGGGCACCACGGAGCGGTGTGCACCAGGGGATGGCTGGATGGAGTTGTCCTAAGGAAGAGTCACCTCAGCTGTGGAGATGGGACTCAGGAGGGGCGGGCAGGTGAAGGAGGAGACTGCTTAGCATCTGCGGTGAGAGGGATGACTGTAGTCTGACCGTGAGGGGACAGCGCCCAGGAAGGATGGGGCAGGAGACAGAGAACAATGCGGGTGGAACTCAGTGCAGCCTTTGGAAGAGGAAGAGGAGGAGGGGCAGAAGAATGAGGAGCGAGGAGGAGGAGGAGGAGGAGGAAGGGGAGGGGGAGAGGACAGTGCAGTGGAAAATAGGGAGGCGCTGGCTGAAGTGGAGAGGCAGAGGCACGCTGCGTGGAGGAGCGCTCTGTCGGGCTTGAAAGGTCGAGCAACCAGCAGACTTGCAGTCTCTGCAGACGGTGGGGGTGAGGTGACGGCCGGGCGTGGATGCGGACTCTGGACTGAGGAAGCTTGGAGGACACTGGCGTCTTTCTTGGGAGGGGTGGTCCTGGGGCAGCACACTCCTTGCTTCCTTGGGGCTGTGCGGGACGGGCCATGCCTCCCCCATGGGGGATGGAGGTCACCCAGAACTCCAGGAGCTGCCCGCCAGGAAGCGGGAAACTCCGGTGACATTGCAACTTGGACAGAGCAGACCGTGGGGTCTGACGGTGGGGAGGCTGCTGTTCTGGGAGCCGGATCCCTTCATCCCAGTCTGCCACGCCCTCCCTTGGGACCCTCTGGCCCTTGACTTGGATGTGCGCCTAAGGCACTGCAGCCTCATGGGCTTCTCTGCCTGCCACCTTATGTGTTTGGCAGCCTTGTCTGTCGTCCTGGGATGGTGATATTTGGCAGAAACTGAGTATGGCCTTCAAGCTTGAGAAGCCTCACTACTGCTGCAGGAACACAGCAACTCTCTGATCACCAAGTTTTGGGGCAAAGAAAAAGTAGACTCGCCAGCCCAAGAAGGTGCTGAATCGTGCCTGGGAGGTGGCAAGAGTTGCTTTAGGCAAATTCAGCGAGCGCCTGGTTGCACAAGGTTGGTTAGCTTTGGTGAAGGTCTGACTTGTCTCTGGAAGCGTAATTACACTTCCACCTGAGGGACAGCCTGTGAAGTCCACACCAGCAACTCCAAGGAGGCAGTGGGAGCGCTTTGTCAGAAAGGAGCAAGGAGCTGCTCCTCGCTGAAGACACAGCTCTGCTCTTCCTCCCTGACAGCATGTCCTTTGAAGGTTGTGTTTTTTTTTTCCCCGGACTAGGATTAGAGGGTCTGAGCTTTTGACCAAGTGAGCCAAGGTGAACTGTGGTTTTGTTCCTGGCGGGGCGCGCAGTGGGAATGTCTCAGCCGGCGGGTGCAACACTGCAGGCTTCTTCAGTAGGAAGCCCTGCATCGCGTGGCATTTTTAAGCCACAGGCTGTTCGGGTCAGAAGCCTGTGCGTGTTCTCACGGTTCTGCTTCCCCTCCAAGCTCCCATCCGGGGAAGTTCCAGGGACAGGCTTGCCTTAGCAGCTGGGCTTGCGCCTTTTAAAGGGGCAAAGCAAGGTCTCCAGGCGAGGGCAGCACAGCTTGGGACATGGGCAAATATTGCCAGGTGGTTTGGGAACCAGTAAGTTTTCGCCTCTGAGCTGTTTCCTTTCATTTGATAAGAATGTTCAAACTGCAGTGAATTAGTACAGCCTATTTTTTGGAAGGAGAGATCCTTTTTCTATAAACGTTCAGAATGCAGTAACTCTTTATCTGATCCTTGGAGCAGGAGCTGCTCCGCTCAGCTTCATCCAGGAGCCTTTCCCAGCAGCTAAGTGATCCACACCCATGGGCTCTTACTTAACTTACTGGAAGCTGGGTAATAGCTGTGGGACTCGGCTCTCAAATGTTCCCTTTGAATATGAACTTGATGTGTGCTGAGATAGCCACATTCCCATGCACACAGCCCACAGGGTGAGTTTGCTGTGTGTTATGGATAGCTTTTGCGATTGTGTCTTGGAGAGCCCCATCAAGAAAGCTAATCATTTCATGTTCAATTTCTGAAAGCTCCTTCAACCCCAGGTCACAGAGGTCAGAGTCTATTGTGAGTAGGGTTTCTTGGTTGGTTTTGAATGTATCTGTTGCACAAATGGGCTTTCACTGGGCATCTGCAGGAGTTAGCTTCTCCTCTGCCCTCATGGAGACAGGAGGCTTGTTTTTGTTTTTGCCCCAAAGAATGACAGTAAAAGTGAGATAACCACTATGGACACCGAGTGTCCTGTAGGGAGCTTCATGAGTCGTCTCCTTTAATCCTCATGAGAACCCCATAATAAACACGGAAAGCATTCTGCATTTGGCTCCTTGGAAACTGAGGCTGACAAGTACAGTACTCTCCCAGACCGAGTTGTCTGCTGGGGGACGCCCAGCTGGCAATATCGTTACCACATTTGACTTCACCTCTTTCTGACTCCAGAGAGAACCACTGAGGCTGGAGATGCTCTGCAGCTGTGAAAGGCTGTTCTGGGGCAGAATTCCAAAGGACAGGGTCTCTCTGTGGCCCTGAAAGCAGTGTTTTTATGAGAAGCCCCCTTCCCTCTGTTTCCTGGGACACGGGTGTTCCTCTCTTTATATTGTCTTTCTCCTTCAAGCTGCAGCTCAAAGATGCCTCTTAATTTGAGTTTCATGGGTATAGTTAGAGGGATCCTCTGTGGAATGTTTCTCTTGTCCTGAGTTTTGTTTTCAAAGGCGGAGATGGAGTAGGAAATGGAACCCCACCCTAATATTCTTGCCTGGAAAACTCCATGGGCAGAGAAAATTCCGTGGACAGACTCCTCATGAATCCATGGGGCCTCAAAAAGCCGGACATGACTGAGCGACTGAACACACACACACACACACACACACACACAGGCATGCACACACACACACACACACATGCACACACACACACAGAGGGAAGCATCAGAGGGGCTGTCCTCATTCCTCTTTTATTAAAAGGGATTCTTGTCCCACAAGACACAGGGCCTTATCATGGGAGGCTCACAGGGATCAGAGAGAAGGCCTCACAGGGATTCCAGCTGGGGTCCCTGGCACTCACAGCAGTTTGTAGAAATTGTGCGCACATACATGAAGGTGTCTCAGTACAGCTTTGCCCTCATCAGATGCTCAAAGGAGTCCTGTCCTGATTCTGAAGATGCTGAGAGCCCAGCAGACTGACCCGGGGCCTCCTGCCGCCAGCCTGGACAAGTCCCCTCACCTTCCTGGGACCCTGCCTCTCCCTCTGCTCCATGGGAATGTTGAGCATATCTGTGATTCATATAAACTCAGCACTGAAGAACGTCCTTGGGACTCTGACCGAATTAGACAAGGCTTGTGCAGACCCCAAATCAAGGCAGACTGTGCCAGAAACCTTCACCAGAGGGGGCTCCTGACTCTTGTCCTCATTGCCACTGCCCTGGCAGGATGCCCACCCTCCAGCAGAGGGCGCAGGACCTGGATCATTCAGCACTGGCCACCGGATACCTGGGGTTCTTTGTTTCCAGGAGCAACTAGGGAGGGCAGAGGCGCTTGGTGGCTCAGGAGGGCTCCCAGCAGTGTTCTCCCAAGAGAATCCCTTGCCTGTCAGTGCCTCAGTCTTCCTGTCTGTACAGTGGGAAGCGTAACCCTGCATGTGCCCTTGTTGTGAGACCTGAATGCATGCAAAGTGCTTGGGACCCAGTGGTCTTATACATTTTCAGAAACTCAGAGCTAAAAGCACAGTGACTGCTGGGCTCAGAGCCGTGGGAGTGTTACTGGCAGGTGGGGGGCTCCCTAGCCTCTGGCACCATCCAGTCCACGCCTGGCGGTGCCCTGCTGCCCTCTGGGTTTCCGAACGGTCACCTTCTCCTAGATGCCCACACAGCTGGGCAGCAGTATAGCAACTGAATCCTAGCAAAGGGAGCTGACTCACTTACACAGCACTTAGGCGCTGAGTTACTGTCCCTGCTGGGACCAAGAGAGTCTTGGTCCCTGACCTCAAGGAGTTAAAGTACAGAGTTCTGGCTGGTCCTACACCTTGTGGTTCAAACCCTCCAAGTGTAGACTGGGAGAAGTGCCGTGAAATAAATTGGCCCGATGCTCTGCTAGAGAACATTCCATGGGGCCACAGCAGGGATTGGGGGAAAGGCCTTTCATAGGAGCTCACCTTCCAGGCTGAGTCATGGAGGGTGGGAGGGTGTCTGGGGGAGAGGGAACAGCATTTCCAGCAGGGAACACCATGTGCGAAGCCCTTGAGGTGGGAGAGCTTGCCAAGTCAGGGTAGCAAAGCGGGCATGTGGAGGAGCGTGCAGAGAGTGGCGGGTCTGAGGCTGGGGGGGCTGAGATAGGTGTGCTTGGGCCCCCCCAGTAAGTGCAAAGAGAAGTTCTGGGGACAGGTAAGCAGGGACATGGAACCTGCCATGACTTGTGATTACATGGTAGAGTGCTGGCTCTAGCAAAGGAGAAGGGGTGAGGTGGGAAGGGCCATGGGAGTCAGACGGAGAGGGCTTCTGTCTAATTGGCATTCCATCCAGACCTCCCCAGACCTTCCAGAGCAGCTCTCTCTGTGTTCCAGCAAGAAGGCGGGCCTTGTTAGCAGGAGGGTCTCTGTTCTTGCCCCTGGCGGGGGTGGGAGGAGGGACCCGATGTCTTTCTCTGCCCTGTCGCTCCAGGTATGGAGGCCCGCTGTGAAGACCATCATTTCCTACCCTGGTTGCCTTCCTGGTATTTTCTCCCCTCATTTCTAACAGTCCAAGTAGCCTATTTTCAGAGTCGTCTTTGGGGTCTGATATCTGCGTTCCACTTTCTCCTGGAATTTCCTCGTCCCTGAAAGGGTAAACAGAAGGATGCTGTTGGCGCCAGCAGAAGGCCCTCTTCTTACTGATGCCCAGAACTTGCCTGGGCTCCGCACACTCAGGCACTTGATATGTTTAAACTTTCATTGGATTTCCTGAGAAAACTGTAGGATGTATTTTGCAGAAGGGAAACCCCATCCACTGCAGAAATACATTTGCAAAAGAGAACTGGGCAACTGCTTTGGTCATGCCCGCCCTCTTCAAGGCTCTTTCCTGGGCATGACCCAGTCCCTTCTCTGAAATCTGAATCTCAAGGTGGGTTCCTGAGTGGGGTCAGATGAAGAAAGCAGCAGGGCCAGGGACACCCCAGGGACACAGGCAGACACTGTGGAAATAACGTGGGATGCAGAGGGGCCTGACTTTGGACCAGGCTGCCTGCCCTGAGCCTTCACTCTGAATCACGGTTCTCACCCTCATTCTGTGGCTGACGACACTTGGTTGAAACTGCCAGCATTCCATTTAGGTATGAAAAGTTAAACCTGTGTATTTCAGTTCTTACTGTCCACATGAAGCTTTTGACTTTGAGAGGATGACCATCCTTTACGTCAAAACCATCTTCATTATTGCTTTTATTTATCTAAAATTTTTGATGGGAGTATGGTTGATTCAAAATGCTGTGTTAGTTTCAAGTGGGCAGCAAGGTGAATCAGTTATACATATATGTGTGGAAGTGGAAGTGAAGTCCCGCAGTCGTGCCTGACTCTGCGACCCCATGGACTGTAGCCTACCAGGCTCCTCCGTCCATGGGATTCTCCAGGCAAGGGTACTGGAGTGGGGTGCCATTGCCTTCTCCAGGGGATCTTCCTGACCCAGGGTTTGAGCCGGGGCCTCCTGCACTGCAGGCAGACGCTGTACCATCTGAGCCGCCGTACCCACTCTTATGTAGATTCTTTTCCCCTATAGGTCATTACACAGTGTTGAGTAGAGTTCCCTGTGCTATACAGTAATCCTTATTAGTTACCTAATTTTTTATAGAGTAGTCTGTATCTGCTAATCCCAGTCTCCAATTTACCTCTCCCTCCTCACTCCCCCTGGTAACCAAAAGTTTGTTTTCTGTATCTGTGAATCTATTTCTGAGATAAGTTCATTTGTATCCTTTTTTTAAAGTCAACACATAAGCGATATCCTATATTTGTCTTTTTCTGTCTGACTTATTGCTTTTATTTTTAGTGCAAATAACCAGAAGCCATTAATTTGATGGATTAATTTCATAATGTATCCAAACATGAAACTGAAAAGCAGTTAAATGAAGTAGTCCTCATTGCCTGGTTAACAATGCACAGCTAATTAAGGGCTTCCCTTAATTTGGAGGCACTTGACTTGGTTTGACCTCCTTTTGGAGGCACTTGACTTGGTTCCCTTTTGTCCTCAGGGAACCTAAGGACCCAGAGCCCTTACTGGGTCCCTTTTGTCCTGACAGAGTCCCTTTTGTCTTAAGAGAACCCAGAGGTTCCTAAGGGAACCTAAGGACCCAGAGTCCGTACCGAGTGTGTCCTGGGCTGGAGGCACAGAACCTGAGTCTTGGCCATCCCAACCGCATCCCCACCCCAGCCCCCCACACACACCTCTGCCTTCGTGTCCTCACCTTTACCTCCACCAGCCCAGCTCACAGATACCTGGGCACAAAAGGAAATACAGCATCCACCCCCAGACCCTACTGGAGGCTGCTGGGGGTGGGACGCCCCCCACTTTAGGGCGGGGTGTGGAGGAGGGGGAGCGCCACAGCTGCCTTTGAGTGTGTATTCTCAGGACTGTATGCACACCTGCCTGTTTGCCTTCAGCATGTTTCCATCAGACAAGCCAGCACCCCTGTCCTCACCTCAGCATGGCTGACGCCCGGCATGCAGAATCCTTGCCCACGTGGAGCTGTTCTAACAGCAGCTGACTTCCCTTCAGTCCTGCTCACGTGGGTCTTCCTGCCCCTGATTCTTTCCAGCCCGTTCCTCTCTTGTTTCTCGGGACAGTGGATTTACCCTTTGGATCTGATGGTCAGCGGCCTTAAATTTGCACTTGTCCGTGAACTTGCCTCCCAGAACTGTGTATGCATGTGTGTGCACATGTGTATGTGTGTGGTGTATTTGTGCAGGTATGGTTGTGTGCAGGTATGCATGTGGGGTGTGTGCATGGGAGTGTGCACAGGTGTGCATGTGTGCGTGTGCACGTGTAAGTCACCTTGTGGGCAGAGTCTGTTTTGTTCCTCATTGTTCATAGGAATTTCCCGAAGTCCTCCTGCTCCATACGCCCAGGCCCTCTGCACCCCCACCTGTACTTATCCCCACGCCTTACCACAGGCCAGATTCCTGAAGTAGCCCTACATCCCAAGCCTTCCCTACCTTGGTGCCCTCAAAATTAACCTCCTCGCTGGGGACAGCCTTACGCCCACTTGTTCTTGGCACCTTTGTCTGATTTTTCTTTCCACCACTCACAAATCATTTCCAGAAGCTTGGTGGACTCTGTCTAAATGGGGAGACCTGTGTAATCCTTGTAGAGCATATCTACCTTCCTTGCCCTTGTGGTTCTACTGTCCTTCTTTCTATGTCTCTTGAGCTGCGGTACACCCTTGGGGACCACGAGCTTGTGGAGGGTGCTTCCAGCTGCAATTGTCCATCTTCTCATGGCCCTGGGATGTGGTGGGGCCCCGAACTATTTATCAGTGGATGACTGCCTTCCCAGACACACGTGGCACTGCTCATAGGAGAAGTTAAATCTAAATGTGCAAATGATGTTTGATGACGTCATTATTAAAACCCTGCTCTTCTGCCCCCTTTCTCTGATGCTTCCTTGAAACTGTGCTCCCCAGATCTCTGAATTCTTCACTGCCCCAAGGCCCATGGAGAGGTGACTCAATGCAGCATCAGGTTTGGGAGGCTGGGCGGGCCTTCGGAGCACCCCCAGGCTCCTGGGCTGCTTCTCATGGGGAGCGCCTGGCAGCCTCCAGCTGCTCCTTCTCTCGGGGTGAGCAGGGTCTCCTCCAGCTGCTGGCAGGAGGAGCAGGTGACACTGAAAGTGACCTGACCCAAGAACCAGGGCAGCTTGTGTCCAGCTTTCTACCTCTTCCAGCAGGAAGCAAACATCATGCTTGGAAAGACTCGAGAGGGATGGGCAACTCCCTTCTGCCTGCAGCATCCACAGGTCTGTTTAGCCCGACTGGCTTCACCGGTGGGCCAGGCCCAGGAGGAGCAGGTGTGCCTGGTTGCTGCTTGAAATCATCCGTTTCAGATGCTGCTGTTTGCCCTGCTTCCTGCCCAGGCTGCCGCCAGGGTGCACAGGCAGGGATCCTGCAGGCTAGTCATTCAGCTGAGCTGGCAATCAGGGTCACCATCCATGGATAGTGACACAGAGCAGAGTGCCTTGGACTCTGCTCAGGGAGTGGAGAGGCATGTGGGTTTTCTCTTCTGAGGCTGTGGCCCTGCTGCCTGGCTCTTCCATCCTGGTTGGGTGCTGGCTGGGGCCTGTGGAGTTAGGTTTTAACCTGGACCTGGTCCTGGGATTTACACTCAGAGTCCAGACAATGTTAAACACACGGCCCACACCGTCTAGGATCGTCTGGCTTTAGGGGGAGCATCTGTGCCTCCTGCTTCAAGTTGAAGGGCTCTGAATGTAAAAACCAGCTGACAGTAACCCCACTAGTGTGGGAACTCACAGGCCTAGTCCTGACATTTAGGCAATGGCTGTGTGATGGTTTTAAGATATAACCGCTTGGAACTCTGATAACATTTGAGATGCCAGATTTTTTTTTTCATTTACTAAGTCCTTCCTGCCGGGGCACTCCCAGCTGCTCGTCCGGGAGGGAGCACTGGGAAGGTGAGTTGCTTCCCCAGTGACCCAGGCCCTGAAGAGCCCCCCCAGGGGGCACCCAGGAGGGGCCAGGCCCTGAGTCCCGGCTCCACGAGGGTCCTCAGACTGGGGCAAAAGCTCAGCCCTCTGACTACCATCTGCTTCTAGACTCAGGTGGCCCCAGCTGCCCAGCACCTGCGCAGACTCTCCAGGGAGGAACCAGCTATTGGACCTGCCTTGGCTTCCCTGGACCAAGCGAAGGTCACTCAGGCCTGTGGGAAGAACAGGGGCCCCTGCTGAGTAGAGAAGGCTGGTGGTGCTGTGTTACGGGGAGATGCTGCTTATGATCAGGGGAGCCTGGGGCGTCCGTGCGCCTGGGCAGCTCCTGCTATTGAACTGACTCATGGTCACCCCCTTGGACACACAGGCCCGAGGCGTTATGCTGCTTCCAGGATGGAGGAGGCTCAAGGGAGAGGCCGCGGAGAGGTCTCATCGCTCTAGCTTCTTCTCAGCCCCCTGCTCCGGGCAGGGCTCTCTGCTGTGGGTGAATCCAGCTTCTCTCCTTCCTTCCCTTCCTCTAAGGGGCCCGTGAGCCCCCACCACACCAGGTCCTACATCTTCTGCCTCGCCCTCCAGTGCACTCAGCCAGGGAAGCTTCTCTTGGGCAGGGGGACATGAGAGGCAGAGACTGAGGGGTGCCCAAGAAAGGGAGTCTCGGCAGGAAGACTCACAAAGATGAGGATGCAAACTTCATTTTATGATGATGAGATGTGGTCTTGTTAGGAGTAATGGTCGTGATTAAATTGTGGTGCAGTCACACAGCATGAAATTGGCCATGTTTGGCCACTTGCAAGCATGCAGTTCAGGGATGTTAAGTGCGTTCACACTGTTGTCCAGCCATTTCCAGAACCTTTTTCATCTGGAACCATCTACCAACTGGAACTCTATTAAACAAAAATTCTGTAAACCCATTAAGTGAAACTGCCCATCTGTCCCCATCCCCTGGTAACCACCATTCTATTTTCTGTCTCTATGAACTCGACTGCCCTGTGTTGCTTCCATAAGTGGAATCATGCAATCTGTCCTTCTGACTGGTATATTTCTTATTCACTTGGCATAACATCCTCAAGATTGATTCACCTTTTAACATGTGTCAGGATTCACTTCCTTTCAAAAGCTGGATAATATTCCGTAATGTGTATTTCCCACATTTTCATTTTCATTCATTTATTAATGAATTCACATTTCATTCACGTATCATTCATCTGTTGATGGACTCTTGAGTTATTTTCACCTTTTGGCTATCGTGAATAATGCTGCTCTGAACATGGGTGTGCAAATAATCTCTTTAAGTCTTTATTTTTAATTATTCTGGGGCATATACCCAGAGCTGGGGTTGTTTTGGTCATATGCTAGTTCCATCTTTGATTTCTTGAGGGATCTCCAGACTGTTTTGCACAGTGGCTTCCCCCATTCACACTCCAGCCAACAGTGCACGGGGCTTTTGATTTCTCCATATCCTTACCATCACTTCCTTTCTGTTTTTTGTTTATTGATACTGACCATCTTAATCCTGACTACTGCTTAGTTTAATTTTATATGATGGTGGTAGTTTGGGTCTGTATTTTTCTGTGATTTGGTTTATTAGAACTGAAGTCCTACCATCCAGCTTCCAGTTTACCCACCTGGAAGCTGAGGTCCAGGAAGGGGAGACTCCCCTGAGACAGCCCAGACCCGGATGGACACTCAGAACGACCTACGTGCTCTTTTCTGCTGCCTCCTGGTGAGGCCTCAGAGCTGGGTCAGCACTTTCCTCTGCCCGTATGCGCTCCGCTTGTGCCTTTGTCATCTTGAGCTCAACCCATCGAAAGTCTGTTTCTGGCCATCTCTGATGGCGAGTCCTCTGCTGGCCTGCATGGGCCTTATGCTGGAGTCTGGTTGCCGTGCAGTGTCCCCCGCCCCAGAGCCCATTGCCTCCCTGACGGCCTCTCTGCCTGGCATCCTCTGCCACCCCACCTGGCCTCCACTTCAGCCCCCGTGCTGTGAACCTGGAGCTGGCACTGGTGCCTCCAGCCTTGCTTTTCTGATGTGTGCCCAGGTGCTGCCCTCCTCGCCTGACTCCTCGCCTGTTCTCCCAAGTCCTCAGGGTCCCCGCTGGCTGCGGCATCATCTGGATCCTTGGCAGTGTTCTCACTGGGAACTTCTTCCTGCAGCTGCCAGGCCCCTCCTCCAGACAAAGCAGACATGAATCCACCCTCTGCTCCCTTCCACTTTATTGGTGACCTTGCAAAAGCCATTTAGGCATTCCCCAAATGTCTGTGGGGTACCTGTGCATTTAGAACCCATCTGAGCATGGTTTCCTCAGCTATAAAATGAGAACTGGAGATCTTATCCTTTAGAATATGAGGATCAGATGAGACAAAGTATATTTTTATTGTGTTTATTTTTTGTTACTGTTGAAGCATAGTTGACTTAACAATATCATGCTCCTTTTGGGTATACAGCATAGTGATTCATGCATGTATGCACTGGAGAAGGAAATGGGAACCCACTCCAGAATTCTTGCCTGGAGAATCCAGGACAGAGGATCCTGGCGGGCTGCTGGCTATGGGGTCGCACAGGCAAAGGGGGACACAGCAGGCTGGTGCCCCTCAAAACTGTGTGTCTCTACACAGGAGGACTTGGTGAGGAGCTCTATGGCGATGATTCAAGGGCACGGTTGCAGATGTAGAGTGTGTGCAGGGCGTGTACTCCTTTAATCTGGCCTCAGCTGGTCTTCTCTGCGGTGGAGAATGCTAGCATCTTCCATCTGTTGGGGAACTTGTTTCATAAAGAGCTCAACGATACTGTCATGTGTATCCCCTGATATAGAACCAGGACCTGTCCCAGCTGCACGTCGTTTCTCGGCTGCTCCCCTGTGTCTCCTACCGCCTCCCTCCCTCCCTTCTCTGATTAGCAACAGTTTGAATCTGCCCTTTGGAAATCAGGACCGGTCATGGAGGCCGGGGTCTGTTCCCTACAAATGAGAAGCAGGGGACACAGAAAGGCTGCCTATTGTCAGTTCCTCAATTCCACCCACACCCCAGGCATTGCTCTTGGTGTGAAACTTTTTCATGTTCACTGCTGAAAATCTGCAGATGTTATTTCTATGAAATGAAAACAGACTCATGAAGTTATGAACAAATTAATATGTATTAACTGTATATTTTTCTGTCAGCTGCTTGACAAATTTGCAGGTAAAACCATATGCCATTTTCATGTTAAGACAAGAGCCTCTGTTCTCAAGAGATGTTGTGATTCTTAATATAAACCAGCTCTGAGAGGCTCAGGTTTGATTGGTTTGCAGTGAGAGGTAAACACATTTTAAACTTCCCAGGTGCTTCTGCAGGCAGGTAGAGACCCCTGAACTCAGCCATGTGTGTCTGGAGGTCAGGAGCGCCTGGAGGATTCTCGGGAGACAGGGTTTTGAGTTGTGTCTTCAGAGGAACAGAACCACCAGTCAGATGGTGAGGCAGAGCAAGCAGAGATGTCCGTGCTTCCAGGATCGGAGATCTGAGACCCATCACCAGCTGAGGAGGGGAGAGCAGAGAGGGATTGAGACTGAGGGTGCATGTGTAACTGAATCCAAGCTCACTCTGCTCACTGCATGACAGACCGATGAATCTGAGAGACGAGATGATGAGTCGAGGAAGAGACTCTATTTGGAAAGCCAGCTGCCTGAGAAGATGGTAGGCTAGCGCCTCAAAATAACCATTCTTGGGGTCTAGATGCCAGGTTCTTTTATAGAGAGAGAAAGAAGCAATGAGGAACTAAAGTCAAAAGGCAGAATAGAGAGGGAGAGGCAGTGGGGAAGTGAAATGAAAGGGTCTTCAGTCTTGCACAGCATCTCCAAGAGAATGGCCAGCCTTTGGAAGGAGTGTGTTAATCTCGCCTATTAACAGGTAGGCAGGGACAAACCATCTCTCCAGGAGTTCAACAAAGGCACTTTAGTTTACAGTGGAGCAGAGAGGCAGGGTCCTCCAGGCAAGCCATTGAGTGTGATTATAATAATAAAAGCAATGAAAAGCAAGTCAAAGAAGCAGTTTCCAACATGAAATTAGAATCGGCTTTCTCCCTGCCACACTTGGAGAGCCCAGGTTTTCAAGCTGTGGTTTGGATGTCCTGATGGCTCAAGGGGACAGGTCTGTGATAGCCTGAAGTCTACGGGTCCAGATGGACACTCAGCTAGGCTTTGCTGAAAAGTTTTCAGGGCCCAAGCAGATCTTTGATTTTTGCTTTTTTTTTTGAAGAGTCAGAAATTCATTTTGTTCACCTGAAACGTTCTAGTGTTTTCAGTGTTGGCCGTACACATGTGCACTCACACACATCCACACCACAGCAGGCTGGATCTGCAGAATCCAGTGCAGAAGCCTCTCTGGGCATCTGTGCAGCCCATGGAGGGCAGCTTTGTCATCGTGCAGTCAGGGTTGCTGTGTGCATAGCAAGGCAGGAAAGATGAAGGTCCCGTGGTCGCACCCAGCGCATGTTTGTGGAATGAAGGATGGGTGGCAGGAGATTGGGGTGAAAGAAGAAGCTGCATTTGTGCAGACCTCGGTGATGAAGGCTTGGTTGGAAGATGGCAAGAGAAGAAACTGGGGATGGAAAGGCTGACTCAGGGTAGTGGGGACTTCATTTATTTGGGGAAACCTGGAGCAGTGGACATTGCTTCTTTTTTGCCCCCGTCTCAGTGCTGGGTGAATGAACGAATGCTTCATTTTCAACAGCGTTCTTTCAAGGAGTTCAAGACAACTTTCTCTCTCTCTCTCTTTTTTTTCTTTTTAATTGAAATGTAGTTGTGTTAGTTTCAGGTGTGAAAAGTGATTCAGTTATACATACATACATACATACATATATATATATATATATATATATATATAATTTTTCCTTACTGTTGTTGTTCAGAAGCTCAGTTATGTCCAACTGTTTGTGACCCCATGGACTGCAGCCTGCCAGGCTTCCCTGTCCCTCACCATATCCTGTAGTTTGCTCAAACTCATGTCCATTGAGTCGATTATACCATCCAACCATCTCATCCTCTGTTGCTCCCTTCTCCTTCTGCACTCAGTCTTTCCAAGAATCAGGGTCTTTTCCATTGAGTTGGCTCTTTGCATCAGGTGGCCAAAGTACTGGAGCTTCAGCTTCAGCATCAGTCTTCCAATGAATATTCAGGGTTGATTTCCTTTGGGATTGATTTGGTTGATCTCCTTGTTTACTACAAAATATTGAGTAGAGTTCCCAGTGCTATACAGTATGTCCTTGCTGTTTGTTTATTTTATATAGCCTATCTTTCTGCCTTGACTTTTCCATCTGTAAAATGGCCCAGTATCTGGTCTTCCTGATAGTGGTTGAAGAATGCACTGGTTAAATTTTCAGGCTCTGAAACCAAATTGTCTGTAATCTGAGAAAGATGTGCCTATACTTCATATCTATCAAACAGGAATGGCAGTCCCTCCCTGGAGTGTTATTGTGAGGAATAAATGAATTAACCATACAGTCCTTAGGCCAGAGCAATATATGTTTGCTACTTTATTTCTATAAGTTTAAAGGGGAAAAAATGCAATACATTAGAACAAAGCATAAAAATATGATGTAGGTCCAAGGTTTTTCATAAGAAAAAAGAATTAATTTATATTTACTTGTCAGGTTAGAGGATGAGACCCAAGTGCCACTCCTAAGGTTTGTGTTAACCAGTGGCACGAAAGGTGATGGTTTGAGGCCTCATCTGAACCCCATTTGCTGTTTTCCCCCATTTTGAGATTGCCTCTTTCATTTTACAAGTAATATAGAGAGAAATGATACTACAGAAAATATTAGGAAAAGCATAGAAGTGAAAATAGCAAAACAAATGTCATGGTACCCATCACCTGTATGTCACTGTTGCTAAATCTTTGCTTTGTCTTTCTAGACTATTTTATGGTCTATTGCTAGGTTTATTTCTCTTATAAACAGCATTTCTCAAAATAATATTCTGAAGTTTGTTTTCCTAAAATGTCTGTATTTAACATTTTAGAACATCAACTTATATGTTTAAAGTATATTTATTCTTTTACTTAACTTTTCCAGTTTTCCCAGCACCATTTATTGAAGAGACTGTCTTTTCTTCATTGTTTATTCTTGCCTTTTTTTGTTGTAGATTAACTGACCGTAGGTGTGTGGGTTCATTTCTGAGCTTTCTGTTCTGTACCTTTGATATATAATTCTGTTTTTGTGCCAGTACCATACTGTTTTGTTTATTGTAGCTTTGCAGTATAGCCTAAAGTCAGGAAGCCTGATTCCTCAAGCTCTCGTTTATCTTTCTCAAAATTGCTTTGGCTATTCATGGTCTTTTGCATCCCCATACAGATTTTAAAATTTATTGTTCTAGTTCTGTGGGAAATTCCATTAGCAATTTAATAAGAATTGTATTAAATATGTAGATAGCCTGCATTGACCATGTAGATAGTATAGTCATTTGACAGTATTTTTTTTAAATAATGGAGGATAATTGCTTTGTGAGCTTCCCCAGGGGCCCAGCAATAAAGAATCTGCTTTCAACACAGGAGACATGGGTTCAGTCCCTGGATGAGGAAGGTCTCTTGAAGGAGGGTCTGGCAACCCAATTCAGTATTTTTGCTGGGAAAATCTCATGGACAGAGGAGCCTGGCAGGCTGCAGTCCATGGGGTCACAAAGAGCTGGACGTGACTGAAGTGTCTGAGGATACACACACACAGTTGCTTTACAATGTTCTGTTGGTTTCTGCTGCACGATATGAATCAGTCACAACTATACAGATGGAGATAGAGATAGAGATAGAGACAAAGATAAAGATAGAGATAAGTTTATGCCCTCCCTCTGAGCCTTCCTTCTACCTCTGCCCCATCCCACCCCCTAGGTTGTCACAGAACCCCAGGATGGGCTCTCTGTGTTATCTAGCAGTATTAGTTCTTCTTAATAACCTAAAATGAAAAAAGAACATACATGTATATGACTGAAACACTTTGCTGTACATCATAAATCAGCTACACCCCAATGTAAAATAAAATTAAAAGTAAAGTATGTTTACCAGTACCAGTAGAACATGTTTCTATACTGTCATTTATTGAAATTCCCTCTTTTTGACCTGTGGTTAGAATATCTTGTATTTGTTTGCCATTATAAATTGTATTGAGCATCTTTGAACCTCCCACAATGTATTCTTGTGGCAATGTTTCTTTAGGATAAATATCTAGAAATGGAATTCTGATGTCTGGTGCTTTGAGACAGAATGCCCTAGCACATTGCTGTGCAGAAGTTAATCACAGAGGGCTCACATAGCCTCTTCGTGGCTCCTCCATTTGGAGTCTGAAGGAGGGCAGATGGGAGGAGAGCGAGGTGGGTAGGACAAGGCCCAGGAAGCCAGACACACCTCCTCCCCTGGCCTCCAGGGGAGCTGGGATCTAACTGACACTCAGTATTCTCAGTTGCAAAATGTTTTGAATGAAGTGAGCTTCCCGAGGGTATTGTTAGCATAGGTCCTGAGGCTGAGTAAATGCCAGCTCCTATATAATAGCCAGGGTCTATGTAAAATAAAACTTTTATATAAGGAAGGGCATCCCTGGTGGCTCAGATAGTAAAGAATCTGCCTACAATGCACGAGACCTGGATTTAATTCCTGATCCCCTATATAAGTAAGGAGCATATAAATAAATGTGTACATGTATATACATACATATTCATATACATATATACATACATGCATGCATGCATGCTAAGTTGCTTCAGACACGTCTGACTCTTTGCAACTCCATGGCCTATAGCTCACCAAGCTCCTCTGTCCATGAGATTCTTCAGGTAAGAATACCAGAGTGGGTTGCCATCCCCTCCTCCAGGGGATCTTCCTGACCCAGCAATCAAACCCACGTCTCTTATGTCTCCTGCATTGGCAGGTGAGTTCTTTACCACTAGCGCCACCTAGGAAGACCCATATACATACACATATGTATATATTAAAAAGGAGAGACAGTACTTTGCCAACAAATGTCCGTCTAGTCAAGGCTGTGGTTTTTCCAGTAGTCATGTATGGATGTGAGTTGGACTGTAAAGAAAGCTGAGGGCCAAAGAATTGATGCTTTTGAACTGTGGTTTTGGAGAAGACTCTTGAGAGTCCCTTGGACTGCAACCAGTCCATCCTAAAGGAGATCAGTCCTGGGTGTTCATTGGAAGGACTGATGTTGAAGCTGAAACTCCAATACTTTGGTCACCTGATGCAAAGAACTGACTCATTTGAAAAGACCCTGATGCTGGAAAAGATTGAAGGCAGAAGGAGAAGGGGACAGAGGATGAGATGGTTGGATGGCATCACCAACTCAATGGACATGAGTTTGAGTAAACTCTGGGAGTTGGTGATGGACAGGGAGGCCTGGCGTGCTGCAGTCCATGGGGTCGCAAAGAGTCGGACCCAACTGAGCAACTGAACTGAACTGAACTGATGTATATATTTTATATATAAGTATAAAGTATATTAAGTACAAATATAAAAGTATAAAGTATATATAAATATATATAAGTATATACATATATATAAAATAAGACTTTGTGTAAGGTCAGTTGCCTTCCTTGAGTAATCTGGAAGAGACAAAAATTCCCAAGTATGTTCATCAGAGTGGGTGATTTACTGTCAGATGTTTAGAAATCTACAAGGTGAATTAAGAATTTAAAGCAGAGTCAGAAATAGGTGAAGACCAAGGGGGAGCGGGTGGGTGTTAAAACATCATCAAAGCCCCTGCCTCAAAACTGCCACCTCTGTCGACAG
Source organism: Madoqua kirkii (assembly GCA_006408675.1). Lineage (NCBI taxonomy): Eukaryota > Metazoa > Chordata > Mammalia > Artiodactyla > Bovidae > Madoqua > Madoqua kirkii. The sequence continues at coordinate 37,777 of SJYC01011316.1, read as the reverse complement.
TGCCCCTGTCTGTGGGTGTCAGTCTGGTGGATTTTCTCGATAATTTTGTACATCTTAATGTGTCCCACCACATCCTCAGTATCATGGACTCCTAGATTCCAGGTCTTCAGCTAGTCATGGATCTGGAGCTGGGTCAGCGATTTCAGCTAAAGCAACATAGACCAGCTGGGAAGCCCCCTTAATTAGCTGGAATTTGTAAACAACTCAGTGGTTCAGAAAGGACTGGTCCAACAGATTCTTCCACACCAACCTATCCCAAGACGGGGACACACTTTAGGCTGTTTCTTTCCAGGAACGCATACTTTCAAAATGAATTCTCCATAGGGAACAAACTGGTATCTGCCAAGGGGGAGGAGGGAGGGGGAAGGATGGAGTGGGTGGTCGGCACTAGCAGATATTAAGCTTTTATATATAGAATGGATAACTACTGTGTGACACAGGGAACTATATTCAACATCCTGTGATCACCATAATGGAAAAGAAGACGAAAATGAATGCATTGAATGTGTGACTGAGCCTCGCTTGGCTGGTACAGCTGAAATTAACACAGCACTATAAATCAGCTCTATTCAATTAAAACCGTGCTCTCCACTCTGCTCAGTTGTCCATTTTCTCTTAGTGTTGAAGAGTGCCAAGATGCCGATTCTTTTATTGACGTATATTTGATTTACAGTGTTTCTGGTGCCCAGCAAAGTGATTAAGTTATACATACACACATATATATTCTTTTTCAGATTATTTTGGTTTTAGGTTATTACAAGATATTGAACACAGTTCCCTGTGCTATACAGTAGGTCCTTGTAATATACTGATTTTTAAAAGTTCCTGTGACCCAGAAGGCCCTAAATACTTGCGAGAATGAGCAACGAGGAGAAAGGGTCCTTAGAAGCTGCTGGCTGTCAACAGCTTTGTTGACTCCAGGTTGGAAGCTGCCACCTCACTCATCCCTCCTCTTGTTGCCATTCCAGGAGGAAGATGAAGGCTCGCGCTCCTCCGCCTCCTGGGAAGCCTGCCACCCCCAACTTGCACAGCGGACAGAGATCTCCTCGCAGAGCATCCCCCGGGCCCCCACAGAACCAGCTCGCAGAAAGCATTCACTGGACGACGGGGTGGTGGCCATGACCGTGGTGCTGCCCAGTGGGCTGGAGAAGAGAAGTGTGGTCAACGGGAGGTGAGGGCCTGGCCAGGGCCAGTGGGGGGAGGGCCGCAGGGCAGTGTGCAGGCCTCGGGGAAGAGCAGTGTGGTCAACGAGAGGCGAGGGCCGGCTGGGGCCAGGGGTGGGAGGGCCGCAGGGCAGTGTGCAGGCCTCGGGGTGTGAATCTGGGCCTGGGAACAACCTGCCAGGTCTCCCCCTCCCGGCTGGGTGCCAGCAAGCTCACCACACTCACTCTGATCCTGGGGGCCACACATCTCACTCCTGTTGGAGGTTGGCTCAGAGAGGAGGGCGGTCTCAGGCCTGCAAGCTGACTCCAGGTAGGTGACCGCCACCCGACACGGCACAGCTGGGGGCAGCCCCTGAGGGACCATCCTCAGATCCACTCGCAGACTGACTCTCAGAGGTGTGACTGCAACCACTTACCAAGGTTCCAGATGAAAACAGTGCAAGCTTACATGAAGGGATGCAGTGGGACGCATGGAGTTGACATTGACGGGAATCAATTTCCAAACCCTCGATTTCCACCTGAATCCTCATTGAGAGCTGATCTGCCTGTCAAGGTACCTATAGCCAAGGTCACACCCACCACCCAAGCTAAATTAGGGTTAGGGTTAGGGTTAGACCTAGACCTGATCTGCCTGTCAAAGTGCCTGTAGCCCCAAGGTCACAGATTGACTTGTTTCCCATCCCTTCCCAGTTGTAAAAGATACAGTGAAAGCATTTATAATATTCCGGAGTATTGAGACTAATAGAATTTTAAAAGTTTTTAATGCTAATAGAATTTCTGATACGATGTTTGATATTTGTCAAAATGGATCATAATCACATTGTTTAATCATTTTTGTACTATGGTTATTAGCTCAATCTGTAATTTAAAAATTTAACAAAATCACAGGAAACAATTCCATCTAAATGTTTATACACTTTTATTATGTAGAATATGATAGAGTGATCAAGTATAAAGACATTCAAGCACAAAAATATTTTCGTATGATTCTGAAACAAGCGTGAATGGGAATTGTATTTCTAGGAAACCAAGGGAGGTAAGCAATTATGTAAAATATTTAAATCTTCAAAAATCGTTTGCTTGAGAATTTTAAAAATGGATAATGGATAACCACATCACTCTGGGTGTTTTTATTCTCATCGATACATTGAAAAGAGAGATATAAGAGTTTTATGTTAAAATATTCTGATTCTATTTAAAATTGCATCCTTTCAACTACTTTAGTTTTATAAAGAAAATGTCAGGTAATGATTTACTGGAGCACAGGGGTTCACAGGTTTTTTAAATTATTTTATGCACCATGTACACAAAACTTTGAGGAACATTATTCCTGGCCTTAATATTTTACTAGGATGCAATGTCTTTACCTCTAAGAGGTGATGCAAAACAGCATTTCAAAGTGATACTACAGGGGAACACTAGGACATGCTCCTCTGTGGGGGCCCTCCTTGTGGCTGCCTCCCAGCAGAAGGCCTCGGAGCCCGAAGTTAAGACTCACTTGGGATTCCTATGGCCCAGCATCCATAGAAGGGAGGAGTTCCTGTGGGCAGGTTCATGCTGCAGATGCTCAGGTTTCTGGAGTGTCTGTGTTTCTTCTTTTACAGAGTTATCTGTGTCCTAAGTGTACTTTTCTCACTTAAACTTGGGAAACAGGCCATATTATCATAGGTTTAGATGCATGTAAGCCAGACTTCAACAGTATATGAACCGTGAACTTCCAGATGTTCAAGTTGGTTTTAGAAAAGGCAGAGGAACCAGAGATCAAATTACCAAGATCTGTTAGATTATAGAAAAAGCAAGAGAGTTCCAGAAAAACCTCTATTTCTGCTTTATTGACTATGCCAAAGCCTTTGACTGTGTGGATCACCACAAACTGTGGAAAATTCTGAAAGAGATGGGAATACCAGACCACCTGACCTGCCTCTTAAAAAACCTGTATGCCGGTCAGGAAGCAACAGTTAGAACTGGACATGGAACAACAGACTGGTTCCAAATAAGGAAAGGAGTATATCAAGGCTGTATATTGTTACCCTGCTTATTTAACTTCTGTGCAGAGTACATCATGGGAAATGCTGGACTGGAAGAAGCACAAGCTGAAATCAAGGTTGCCAGTGAGAAATATCAATAACCTCAGATATGCAGATAACACCACCCTTATGGCAGAAAGTGAAGAAGAGCTAAAGAGCCTCTTGATGAAAGTCAAAGTGGAGAGTGAAAAAGCTGGCTTAAAGCTCAACATTCAGAAAACTAAGATCATGGCATCTGGTCCCAACACTTCATGGCAAATAGATGGGGAAACAGTGTCAGACTTTTTTGCGGGGGCGGGGGGCTCCAAAATCACTGCAGATGGTGATTGCAGCCATGAACTTAAAAGACGCTTTCTCCTTGGAAGGAAAGTTATGACCAACCTAGGTACCATATTAAAAAGCAAAGACATTACTTTGCCAACAAAAGTCCATCTAGTCAAGGCTATGGTTTTTCCAGTAGTCATGTATGGATGTGAGAGTTGAACCATAAGGAAAGCTGAGTGCCGAAGAATTGATGCTTTTGAACTGTGGTTTTGGAGGACTCTTGTGAGTCTCTTGAGCTGTAAAGAGATCCAACCAGTCCATCCTAAAAGAAATTAGTCCTGAATATTCATTGGAAGGACTGATGTTGAAGTTGAAACTCCAGTACTTTGGCCACCTGATGCAAAGAACTGACTCATTTGAAAAGACCCTGATGCTGGGAAAGATTGAAGGTGGGAGGAGAAGGGGATGACAGAGGATGAGATGGTTGGATGGCAACACCAACTCAATGGACATGAGTTTGAGTAAACTCTGAGAGTTGATGATGGTCAGGGAGGTCTGATATGCTGCAGTCCATGGGCTCCCAAAGAGTCAGATGCAACTGAGCAACTGAACTGAACTTAATTTTATCAGTGAATGTATTAGGGTTTACTCACCATTATTATATTAATATTTGGGCTCAATTTCTAGTTATGTTTTAGCAAGTCACTGTATTGAAGTATCATTAAGCTATAAAAGCTGGCACATTGAATGTGTATGACTTAATGAGTTTGTGAATAAGGGTACACATGTGAAACCATGACTTCCATCAGTCTAGTTACATTTTTTTCCCCCAGAAAATGGACCCACAGATCCTATCTTAAATTACACACAGGTCTGGTTTTATAAATGCACAAGGAGAGATAGAATATCTGCTTGAAAACTAAAAACATTATTTTGAAAAATGTTTTCCAGCTGAACATGTTCTTCCTATTTTATCTTTAGTTTTCATTTTCTTCCAAAGTAGAAGTTATCGTGGTGCCATTTTGCAATGCAGCAATGAGAGCAGGTTCCGCCGTAGAGATTAAGTATTAAAATAGATTTCTCTTTTCAGAGTAGTTAGTACTCATCCCTTCGCAAGGTTTCCTGCAGCAGCCTGTGGGCTCCCTTAGCAGCTTGTAACTTGCTGACGCTGCAGCTTCTTGCTGCAGGAATTGGTTTTATGTTTCCTACTCTTTAATAATATAAGAGTGGGCCAAAGTCACATCCTGACCCTCGCTGAAACCAGATCGCCTGGCTGTTTATCAGTGTGATTTCTCTCCTCATTTTATCAGAGAACATGCCCACCTTTTTGCAGGATAAGCAGGTCATTTATAATTTACAGTTAGTAGCTTAACCACACTATTTTCAAACATGGAAGATTCTCACAAGGAAAGCACATTAGTACATGAAGTCTGGTATATTCTGCATGCTGCTGCTACTGCTAAGTCACTTCAGTCGTGTCCGACTCTGTGTGACCCCATAGACAGCTCCCCCGTCCCCGGGATTCTCCAGGCAAGAAAACTGGAGTGGGTTGCCATTTCCTTCTCCAATGCGTGAAAATGAAAAGTGAAAGTGAAGTCACTCAGTCGTGTCCAACCCTCAGCGACCCCATGGACTGCAGCCCACCAGGCTCCTCCATCCATGGGATTTTCCAGGCAAGAGTACTGGAGTGGGGTGCCATTGCCTTCTCCGATATTCTGCATATGGCAGTGATTTTTCTCTCTGTCTTTTTTCAAAGTTTCCTGGATTTAAAAACACAGGTCCCAGTCTGTTCTGAGATGAGACATGGGAACGAGTGTTCTGGAACTTTCTTAAGGAAGATGCTCTGGTAGGCGTTCTTTTAGGAAGGATGCTGTCAGCACTGCTCAGGGTCCCTGTGAGGAGAATGCTGGTCCCATCACTCTAACTGGAGGGCAAGTAGAGAGAAGGTCTTTGAAGGGACAGTGCCCTTAGTCAAAAGGGCGCTTCATAAATGGTGTCCAGCAGTCATGTGTCGGGGCTGTGTCATCCTGATGTGGTCAGCTAACTCCTGTCCAGTTGGCATGCATGCCCCAGGGGCCTGGGACAGGAGAAGGCAGCGTTCTCATCTCAGAGCACAGGAAACCTTTCTCGGTGTTTAGTGCTGTGATTTTGCTACTGCGGGCTGTCAGACCCCTTTTGTAATAACCAAGTTTACAACTCTGCATGGGTTTGCAGGTCCCAGGCCTTGTCAACAGCACAAGACCCCCGTGGCATAGGTATGGGCCTCAGTGCCTCTTCTGGAGAGAGCTCACCTGCTCCCAGGTGAAGGGGAAGGGGAGCGAGCCCAGCCCTGGCCTTCCCTCCTTCACCTGCCCATCAAGGTGCGGGCCATGCCCCCCGCAGAGGAAGGAAGGGAGCTGGCTTCTCTTCAGCACCAGGACATGAAGGGATGAAGCTGGGAAGGGCAGTTTTGGCACAGCGGACTCTGCCAGAGGAACATTTTCTATGTAACAGGCTAACAGTCAGGTTTGGTTTAGTTTGATTTACATTTTTACTTAAAGAATACTCTTTTTAAAAAGACTTTATTTTCCAGAGCAGTTTTAAGTTCACAGCAAAATTGAGAGGAAGGCAGTGATATTTCTCACACATCCCCTGTATATACCCCACTTCCCCCGCCATCACATCTCTCACCAGAGTGGTCATCTCTTCTAAGTGATGAACCAGCACGCACACATCATTTCCCCTGAAGTCCATAGTTTACACCTGGGTTCACGCTCCATGCTGTACATTCTGTGGGTCTGGATAAATGTGTCATGATGTGTCCACCATTATAGTATGATACGGAGTGTCTTCATTGCCTTAAAAATCCTCCCAGAGAAAATTCCTGGGATATAAACCCTCATGTGACATTAACGGGAGGTGAATCTTACTGAATATATAATACATTTGATTATCCTGGTCCTAATTCACCATTTCTGGTGACTACCTCCCAGATGTTTCTGCCTTATTAAGTCATTGCTTCTTTGAGCTAAATCTAAGAGAAATTTTTAAAAATGCACAATCATTCTGTTGATGCAGAATGTCATCAAAAATTTACAATTACACTAAGTTTCTTTATGAGGATCTTTCCTACAAGGAAATAGCCTGGTTAAGGGACTGATTATAAACTCTCAACTCCTTGCTTACCCTGTGAAAAGGTGGGAGTATTCTTTACTGAACCCATGACTTAATCTTTCATAGAAGATGCTGTTACTGTTTTGGATTTGGTGCTAAACCAATCATCCTAGGAGACAGTCTCCTTTTGTGGGAGACTGAACAGACTGGGATCCAAACAGACTGAAAAAATGAAAATGATCATTTGTTCATTATCGAACTCTTAGCTTTCATGAGACACTGGGAAGAGGACATCCCAGCAAACAGAAGGAAATAAAAGCATTTCCAAAAGGACTAGTTTGTGTGAGAAGGGGAAAGTTTAGTGTTCCTGGAACCTGGACTGAGACGGGAAGATGAGTGGGCCTGGACTTGGGGGCCAGCCAGGTTCCAGGAGCCTCCTGGCCTGGCCATCCTGTGGCCCCACGTGCCACTAACAAGATTACGTGCGCCACTGGGAACACACAGTTCCACTGCAGTGCTGGGCAGGTCAAGAGAAAGCTGGTGCATCAAAGCATAAAGTTAACTTACACGTAGGAAACAACAGTTCTGCGTTAAAGGTAGCATGCAAATTTACAAGTATTTTTTTAAAGAAGTATAGCCAATTAACAATGTTGTAATAGTTTCAGGTGGACAGTAAAGGGACTCAGCCACATATACACACGCATCCATTCTCCCCTAAACCACATACACTTTAAAAAACAAACACTGACAGGCAACTTTAAAGATTTCTGGGCTGTGCCCCAGGTCCCCCAGCGGGCTGGTTGGTTGACTGACTACTGAGGGAGAAACAGAAAACCACCTGCCCCCATATGACCTGGACCCGGGAAGCTTTAGATTCTCACATCACGTGACCTCTAAGATAGAGGTTAATGACATGGAGGTTGCAGTTAAGAAAAACACAAGTTTTCATGATTGAAACCCAACCAGAATGCACCCCTTGTTGCTGGGTGCTGCGGTGCCCTCTTCCTTCTGGGCGTCTTTCTCCAGGAACAGCAGAGACCCTGAAAGGCCTGGCTAGCCGTTTGGAGCTCGGGGCTGTAAATGCCAGTCGACAGCCACTTTCACAGTGCACAACAGCCACCCCATTTTCTGAGGACACTGTCCAGAAAAGTGTGGGGTAGAAAGTGGTAACTCAGATCACGCTTTCCATGAGGCTGGGGAGGAATCACCTGAGTGGGAAGCCTTCCAGGAAACATGAGATGAACTGATGCTTCTGGAACCGTGTCCTCGTGTCCACCCCTATACTGTGTATCCAGCCCCTTAAATGCGACCCAGATCAGTCTGCGTTGGGCTGCCGTGTCTGTCCAAAAGCCACAGGAAGAGGCCTGCAGGCCAGAGAGGTCTCCCACGTCTGAGCGCCTCTTGCACCCAAACCTCCCCACTTTCCTGCAGAAACCCTCTGGCCTGGCCTGGGTCCCAGCCCCTAGAAAGCAACACTGTGACCCTTGGCTGCTCCAGTTGAGTCAGTAATGGGCCCTGTGCTCACGATGTCAGCACATGCCATGGACAGGGTATGGTGGTGCTGAGTCTTACTATTATGGTCTTTCTCTTTTTTTTTTTTTTTGGCTTCCCCCTTCACCAAATCGAATGACAATTTGAGAAAACAGGTCTCCAGCACGTAAAATTTTCTTCTTGGGAATCCCTCCCTTTCCCTCTCTCACAGGCGTTTTGCTGAGAATTGCTTCCACCCTAAAGTGTTGGCAACATCCCTGCAGCTTCGTCAGCAAGCATGACAGAAGAGCAAGCGCAGCTGGGTGGGCGCCGACCCACTGCCTGTGGAGGAGAGCCAGTCCACTGGCCGAGATGGGGCACCCGATTCTTTATCCAGACAGAACCGAAGGCTACACCGCTCTCCTGCTAGCGCATGCCAGGATACGTCCTAGATTCTGCTATCACTAGAAGAGTTCATTCTCTGTGATGGAAAAGCCCCAGAGTGGGTCTGCACCCTTTCAGGTCAAATTCAATCTTTCAAACGTGTTACCAATTAGTGGGTTCAAAGAACAGAAGGTTACATTAGTCACTTTGGTATTCTTTGTGGTTTCTTGTCTAAGATTAATTCAACTTTTTGTTTGAGAATTTACCCATATTGGTCTCTTTGGTGGCAGTAGACTATGGATGTGGCCTTTCCTGGTGACTCAGATGGTAAAGAATCAGCCTGCAGTGCCAGAGCCCTGGGTCCGATTCCTGGGTCAGGAAGATGCCCTGAAGAAGGGAGTGGCTACCTCATCCAGTGTTCTTGCCTGAAGAATTCCATGGACAGAGAAGCCTGGCAGGCTACAGGCCATGGGTTGCAAAGAATCGGAGTTGACTGAGCAACTAAGCACCACATCACAGCCAACAGTGGGTGTAGTTTAGAGAGGTGACGTGACAGTCGGCATCTTATGGGACCAGGGTGCCAACCCCACCTCCACGTCCCTCATGGAAACCAGGGGAGAGTGGTCCCCAACCGCCAGGATGACGAGAATGAGAGGGAGCAGTGTCATCTGCACAGAATGGCTCTGGGCTATGGGGGACACATAGAGCATGGTGACGACAATAGGTCATTATTATAGCATCCTTAGAGAAGGCAGTGGCACCCCACTCCAGTACGCTTGCCTGGAAAATCCCATGGGCAGAGGAGCCTGGTAGGCTGCAGTCCATGGGGTCACTAGGAGTCAGACACGACTGAGCGACTTCACTTTCACTTTTCACTTTCATGCATTGGAGAAGGAAATGGCAACCCACTCCAGTGTTCTTGCCTGGAGAATCCCAGGGACGGGGAAGCCTGGTGGGCTGCCATCTCTGGGGTCGCACAGAGTCGGACACGACTGAAGTGACTTAGCAGCAGCAGCAGTAGCACAGCATCCTTAGAACTCTCTTTTCTATGCTGACTTTTCCATGGAAAAGTCTCCTGGCTAGACTTCCATGGAAGTCTCTTTTTCATGGGACTTTGGTGTCTTGAATATGCTATCTAGGTTGGTCATAACTTTTCTTCCAAGGAATAAGTGTCTTTCAATTTCATGGCTGCAGTCACCATCTGCAGTGATTTTGGAGCCCCCAAAATAAAATCTGACACTGTTTCCACTGTTTCCTCATCTATTTCCCATGAAGTGATGGGACCGGATGCCATGATCTTCATTTTCTGAATGTTGAGCTTTAAGCCAACTTTTTCACTCTCCTCTTTCTCTTTCATCAAGAGGCCTTTTAGTTCCTCTTCACTTTCTGCCATAAGGGTGGTGTCATCTGCATATCTGAGGTTATTGATATTTCTCCCGGCAATCTTGATTCCAGCTTGTGTTTCTTCCAGCGTAGCCTTTCTCATGATGTACTCTGCATATAAGGTAAATAAGCAGGGTGACAATATACAGCCTTGATGTACTCCTTTTCCTATTTGGAACCAGTCTGTTGTTCCATGTCCAGTTCTAACTGTTGCTTCCTGACCTGCATACAGATTTCTCAAGAGGCAGGCTAGGTGGTCTGGTATTCCCACCTCTTTCAGAATTTTCCACAGTTTATTGTGATCCACACAGTCAAAGGCTTTGGCATATTTAATAAAGCAGAAATAGATGTTTTTCTGGAACTCTCTTGCTTTTTTGATGATCCTGCGGATGTTGGCAATTTGATCTCTGGTTCCTCTGCCTTTTCGAAAACCAGCTTGAACATTAGGAAGTTCACGGTTCAGTGATGGACAGGGAGGCCTGGCATGCTGCGATTCATGGGGTCGCAAAGAGTCGGACACGACTGAGTGACTGAACTGAACTAAACTTGCTGTCTTGAAGTCTTTGGTGATGTCACTTCCTGTTTTGATGCATTAAACTTATGAGAAAATGATGAGTGTTTTTTCTCTGGGGCTGAGGGAATCCAAGCTGGCAGCACCATTAGCCAGCACGCCCACCTTCGTGGCCCTCGTGAGGGTTAGTGCTGCCCCTGCCCTGCCAAGTGCCCTCTCAGAGTCCTGGGAACCAGTAGGTTTCTGAGTCTCCTAGGTGTGACTCCAGGGTCTCCTAGCTAGAACATAGACTATCACCTAACCACCCCCTGGATAGTAGGTGGGAGTAGGTATTGTCATGGAGCTGGCTGTTAGATGTTTTGTGTCAGCAAGAACATCATTGATATTTTTTGGGAAACAGGGCACCCTGCCGCTTTGCCTGTGGTGCCAGTGTTCGCGCTGTTGCCCTCAAGGCATGGGACGACCAGATGGCAGCCAGCCTGCGCCTTCGCAGGTGTGCGCGAGTCCCCGGTCTGCACACGCCTGAGTGCCAGACACCTGGAAAGCTCCACTATGACCTGAAATAATTGCCATGCCAATTCCTGGCTAAGAAATAGATCAGAAGACAAGACCTACACTTTTGTGAGGGATTTATGCCCCACTGCTCAGGAAATGTGTAGGAAAAGAGAGGTCAGCTTGAAATATAAAAGTATTCTGCCAGCTTAATATGAATGATGGAAATGAAATTTCCCATTCTTTCGGACAATCCACTCCTTTTTAGCTCCCTTAGTAAATAATGATCTGTGGTAGGAGACATTATAAAAGGTTTTGTCATTTCAATAACATGATTTTCATTTTGTCTTTAAAAACCATACTTTCTAACTATAAAGAAAGCTATTATCTTCTTCACCTTAAAATTTTGCTGTTTAAGATACACTATACTTGCAAAGAATGAAAATTTTATACCTTGTGCCCAGAAGTTCATATCATCTGTGCTGATCTTACAAGATTGAGGTCAACTACTCATGAGCTTACCTAGAAATGCAACTATTTTCCCAGCTATTCTGATTTTGATGGTGCTTTCAGTACTGTGGTTTCTTAGTGTTGAATGTATTAAGATACCTCTGTAGACTCATGAGGAAATAACCAGCGGCTGTTTCCTGTCCTCATAAGGATGACCAGTTTGCTCCTCTACCCACGGCTGCATTAGTCCTGACCCCTCTCAACCAGCAGAGGGGAGAGCGCAAACATGCCCCCGACCATTCTTTGTTTCTCTCTTCCAGCCACGCAATGATGGACCTACTGGTTGAACTTTGCCTTCAGAACCACCTGAATCCTTCCAACCACGCCCTGGAGATCCGGTCTTCCGAAACCCAACAGCCTTTGAATTTTAAGCCAAATACTTTAGTTGGGACCTTGAATGTGCACACTGTATTTCTGAAAGAAAAAGTTCCTGAAGCGAAAGTTAAGCCTGTTCCCCCTAAGGTGCCTGAGGTCAGTAGCGCGGGAGTCCATATGTCATATAAGGATGTGTGCAGTTCCTTGGGACTCGGGGTACTGCAGGTGTAGCGGAGGGGGCCATTGGGGTCTCTCCTGCCTAAATTTCACATGCCATGGTTGAGGTTTCCACCTTCATGGTAGGCAAAGTTAGGCCCTAAACTGAGTTTTAGGAGACCTAGGTTCACAGCTTTGAATAATGCGCATTGTGTGACACCGCTCCTGTAGACATCAAAAAAAGGGCCCACTCTAGAGCAGGGCCGTGCATTAATGCTTTCTGCAGAGATGGAAAGCTTTCTTTCCATCTTTTAATCAGGGGCTTTCTGCAAAGATGGAAATGGTCTATAATTCTGCTCCCTGCAAGCCAACAGCCCCTGGTTACACATAGCCACTGAGCATATTAAATGCAGCTGCTGCTAAGTCACTTCAGTCATGTCCGACTCTGTGCGACCCCATAGATGGCAGCCCACCAGGCTCCCCTGTCCCTGGGATTCTCCAGGCAAGAACCCTGGAGTGGGTTGCCATTTCCTTCTCCAATGCAGCTAGTGTGATCGAAAAGCTGAACTTTGCGTTTCTTAAATTTAATGGAAATAACAATAGCCAATGACTACCCTACTGGACTAGTCCTAAAGGTTCCAGTAGAGTTCTGGAGGCCTTCCTGTCCATGGCAGAGGTTGGAATATGTAGAAGATTCTAAGATCTTGTCTGAGAAACAAAATAGAAGGGGATTCCCTTTTGAAAAAATGATGTTAGAAATACTTACTCCTTGTCCTTGGAGAATATTTTATGCATAGGTTTCAGGCTTTTGCATATTGATTAAAGATAGCTTCATCTGCTTACTGTACTTTTTAATAAAGCTTTTATCCTTTATCTCCAATGAAAATCAATGCTATTTCATTCTTTTAGATTATTGAATTATCCCCTAAATTCCCTTATTTTTAAACATGATACTTTGGCCAACAGGTCATGTCCTCTAGGTTTAGATAAGTAATAACTTTTAATTGGTGCCATATCTAGGGGGCTCAGTGGCAAAGAATCTGCCTGCCGATGCAGGAGACACAGGAGACTCAGACTCAGTCCTTGGATGGGGAAGATCCCTCAGAGAAGGAAATGGAAACCCGCTCCAGTTTTCTTGCCTGGAAAATGCCACTGACAGAGGAGCCTGGTGGGCTTCAGTCCGTGGGGCTGCAGAGTCGGACACAACTGAGCATGCACGCACACACACGCATATTCTGAGTTTCCCCTAATTCTTCAATTAAAACCAATGTTCAAGGAAATTCCTTTTATACTCTGTGGCTTTTCTTACGTTCCTGAACCCTAGCTGCAAATTCCAGGGGCAGTTGGGCCCGGGGTTATATAGGAGTTCAGTTTGAGAAGCATGGAAAAGATTCATGGTTCCATCTTTCCTTCTAAAATTCATTAAACCCTGGCCTCGGATTGGAAGGGAGTGTGAGACCTGTGTCATTCAGTCCCCACTCCTCAGGATCTTAGAGCCTTGTGTGGCCGTAAAGGCCAAACAGAAGCTGACCGCTTGAACCTCAGCCGGCTGCAGCTTCCGATGGGCCCCTCGGTCTGCAGACGTCTATGATCAGCTGTAGTCAAATTGTTTTTTTTTCTTTCTGATTATAATATCAGATTTATTATATGCCTATTATATTTATATGTCTCTATTTTTCTAGCTTAAATATATGTGTGCAGTACATATTTATGAAAACTGATTTATATGTTAACATTACAATATATATGAATATATTTATGTGGATATTTTAGCTTCTTAAATGAAAACTTGATTTTGCAACCCCATAGACTGTAACACTCCAAGCTTCTCTGTTCATGGAATTCTCCAGGCAAGAATACTGGAGTGGGTACATATTTCTTTCTCCAGAGGATCTTCCTAGCCCAGGGGTCAAACCCAGGTCTCCTGCATTGTAGGCAGATGCTTTACCATCTGAGCCTATATATTTTTCTAGCTTAAATATATGTGTGTAGTGTATATATATGAATATTAGTTCATGTATGATACTAGATATGAATATATTTATTTGGGCATTTTAGATTCTTTAACAAAAATTTGATGTTTTGTGATTTTTTTCCTTATCTTGGATTGTTCACTATAGACCCAAAGTATTTCCCTTTAGAAAATATATTAGTGCCTTGTGCTCAGGTCTGTTTAGAATCCTTGAAAGAGAACGTATGTGTTAGATTTCAAATTGGGATCCTGGCTGCTGCTCATTTCCCCCTTTCACCCACAGTTTGTTCATTAGCAAAAGAGACGGGAAGGTCAATTTACTGTTCTAGACATTTACCATTCCCTATTCAGTCCGCTCTATAACCAGGGACTTTTGGAAGAACTTGGTCCAAAGGAAATATTGCCGTGCTCCATTGTAGTGTAAACAGAGCTGTGGGAAGATGTGCTTATGGAATCCTGCCTGCTGTGTTTTCCAGAAGACAGTGTGCCTCGTGGTGAATTACCTGCGCACGCAGAAGGCGGTGGTGCGCGTGAGCCCCGAGGTGCCCCTGCAGAGCACCTCCCGGTCATCTGCGCCAAGTGTGAGGTCAGCCCAGAGCACGTGGTGCTCCTCAGGGACAATGTGGCTGGTGAGGAGCTGGAGCTTTCCAAGTCCCTGAACGAGCTGGGGATAAAGGAGTTGTATGCCTGGGACAACAAGAGAGGTGAGGCCACCGTGGGTCTTTGATGCGGTGCCACTGACTCTGCCTGTGTGCCCTCAGGCAGAGCGATGCGGACACACGTTTGCAGGCATCTCCAATTGCGTCCAAACCAGAGCGGGAGTGGGTGGGACGTAAAATACACCGACTGTAATTACACCTCTTTCCCCTAGTCGCTTTAGTCGTGTCCGACTCTTTGCGACCCTATGGACTGTGGCTCAGCAGGCTCCTCTGTCCATGGGATTCCCCAGAATACTGGAGTGGGTTGCCATTTCCTTCTCCATTTCCCCCAGTAGTGAGCATACCCATTACCCTCTCCTGTGAGCTTCCATGAAATATGTAGAAAGGGGAAAAATGAGAACACTAGGGCTTTTGCTCTGAAAGAACGTCTCAGAAACCACACGTGAACCACCTTCTCCTGGATCTCGTTTTCAGTTGCCATTAAAAACTCTCAGGTCTCAAGCATTGCTCGTGATTGAGACCAGTTGCAAAATTCCTTCTCACTCACTCACTCACTCACTTCAGGCATGTCCGAGTCTTTGCAACCCCATGGACTTTAGCCCTTCAGGCTCCTCTGTCCATGGAATTCTCCAGGCAAAAATACTGGAGTGGGTAGCCATTCCCTTCTCTAGTGGGTATTCCTAACCCAGGGATCAAACCCAGATTTACACTGCAGGCAGGTTCTTTACCATCTGAGCCACCAGGGAAGCCTGTCGTGGGAGATGTAGAACCTAATACCTGGGAAAAGCATATAAAGCCAATCTCTGCATCAAGGAGTGGGCCCAGCAAGACTGTGGTCTTCTGGGAACGTGTGTGAGGCAGCAATAGGGGAAACTCCCCCAAGTCCCAAGCTCCCCCTTCCTATACCCACGCAGGACAGGACACACCAGTACCAGGATAAATAGCTACCCCGGCCCCAGATCCCCCTCTTCTCTGCCTTGGGCACCCTCCGAGGGACCCTCGCCCTTTCGACACTGGCAGCCTTCCCAGAAAATAAAGGAGCATCACCTGGCTTAGGGGGTGTGTGCTGCTCTTGGGGCCAACATCCCTTCCGTCTGGATCATAGTGTGCCCTATGGGCCGAGAAATATTTGATTGGCATCCCTGCCATATGCTTCCCTCCCATCCTCCCAGCAGTCAGACATCTGAGTAGAGAAGAGAACATTCCTCTCCATGAGGAGCCCTTTCCTTTACTCCTCCGGGGTTTCACAACCTCCCAGCCAGCAGCTGCTTGGGGAAGGGTAAAGGCCCGGGCAGGAGATGTGTCCCAGGCAAGGCCTGCTCTGCCCTGGAAATCCTGGTGGTGGTAACTGGAGAAAACAGAGGCTTTGCTGCCACCTGCTTCCAGGATGGTGTTTAACAGCCAGGCAGTGACAGGATTCTAGGGGATCAAGGTCAGTGATTTAGGCCTGCTTTGCACTTGGCCTTTTCCTTTGGGGCACAGGCCTTGTCAAGTACTACTGTGGGTTGAGAAGCCTGCCTTCACTCTCTGTTGCCTGCCTTTTCCAGTTCTTCTGACCAAAACGAAATCGGAGCCTTCCCTGAGCTGTCGAGGTACCGTCAGCCCAGTGCCGCCTGCCAGGCTGCGCCTTGCATGGCTCTGGACTAGGACAGTGATGCATGGAGTGACTTGAGGGGAGGCAAGGTGGCCCTCTGGGGGCGTCTGGCCAGGCTGAACTGGGGCTGCGACTTGGTTTCTTGACTCCATGGTTGGCTAAGAGAACAGTGTCCCCTGTGTGAGGATTTGCTGTGTGGTTCTGATTGGTGTGAAAAGAAGGATGTCATTGTAGAAAATGGGCCCTTTATGAACACAGAATTTGAGAAGCGGTCCATGCCTGGGAGGCACTGTACCCTTCCTACCTGTTCTTGCCTGCCCTCAGGGTCTATCCTGCCCGCTGCAGAACCTGGGGCCGCGGGCATTGTGAAATCTGACCTTTTCTGTCGCAGACAAATGTGGACGTGATTAGTCCAGATTTTACCTTAATTTCTTATAAATTGTATATACTTTATGTGTTATATTTATTATAAATAGATATGTATTATACTTAATAATACATATATACATATGCATGAGCATATTTACATAGACTTGTATGCACACACACATGTATTGAGATTTACATAAACCTTTTGGACTATACACATGCATACTGTAAGAGGATCATTAAAATTATGAGTGTTCATATTTTACAGAAATTTCTGTCCACGTTTGTTAAAGTGTTTAACGATAGACTTCACTTCTATACAAAAAATAATGCAGAAAGTCCCACGGTTTGGTCTGAAACCACAGTGCGGCTGCTGTGTGTGACGGTGCTGTGGCCTCAGCACCCCCTCATGTTCCTCATCGGTTACCTCCTCCATCATACGCTGCAGATTATTGCTACAAATAGAGGGACTCTCTTTTAAGAAACACCACAGATGTCTCTCCAAAGAAGACATATGGATGGCCAACGGGCATGTGACAAGATGCTCCACATCAGTAATTATTAGGGAAATGCAAATCAAAACTGACCAGAATGGCCATAGGTTAAAAGTCTACAAATAATAAATAATAAATGCTGGAGAAGATGTGGAGAGAAAGGAGCCCCCCTGCCCTCCTGCACTGTTGGAGGGAATATATTGGGTTGGCCAAAAACTCATTTGGGTTTTTTTCTGTAACAGCTTATGGAAAAATTGAAATGAACTTTTTGGCCAACCCAGTAAATCGGCACAACCACTGTGGAGAACAGTCTGTAGGTTCCTTAAAGAACTAAAAACATTGCCATATGATCCTACAGTCCCACTCCTGGACCTCTATCTGGAAAAAACAAAAACTCTTAATTCAAAAAGATGCTTGCATCCCAGTGTTCATAAGAGCACTCTTTACAGTAGCCAAGACATGGAAACAACCCAGAGGCTCATTAACCTTTGAATGGGTGAAGAAGGAATGGCAACAATGGAATACTACTCAGCCATAGCAAGAATGAAATAATGCCGTTTGCAGCACCATGGATGGACCTCAAGATGATCTTCCTCAGCGAAGTGAGTGAGATGAAGACAAATATATGATGTCGCTTACATGTGAAACCTAAAAAAAATGATAAAAATGAACTTACAAGGCATAAATAGCCTCACACACATAGAAAATAAACTTACAGTTACCAAAGAGGAAAGTGAGAGAGGGATAAATTAGGAGTTTAGGGTTAACATATACACACTGCTGTATATAAAATAACAGAGACATACTAGATAGCACAGGGAGGTATACTCAATATTTATAATAACCTGTAATGGAAAACAATCTGGAAAGAGTGTTATTTATACATGTATCTCTCTATAGATACATATGTATATGTATATCTGAATCACTTTGCTTTACACTTGAAGCTAACACAATATTGTAAATCAACTATAGTCCAATTTAAAAAAAAAAAAGGGCAGCACCATGAACAGATAGTTGTTTTGAACAGAAAGCTCATATGTATGAAGGCTTTATCAGTTCTGAGTGACTTGATGTTGGTGTACCATCTAGCTGCAAGCGTGGAAAAGCTGGATCAGAGCTATTATGACTGTTCTTTTTTGACCCCATGCCCAGAGGTCCTGTGATGAGGATGGGCGCTTACAAACGTGTTGTTTTCATGCAGTGCAGACCTGGTTCCCCTTGCTGCCAGCTGTTCTGTTTCCATATCCGGAAGAGTGGATGTTTCAGATGAGCCAGTCCTCAGGAGTCCCTGCTGCATGTTCCATCCCTCTGCATCCCTCAGCTCACCTGTATCACCTTCTAAGTCATTCTGATGTTTCCAAAAGTATGGGCTTTGAGGATGAAGTATGTCCTCCCCCAACTTGTATTCATATTTAAGTCTTAGTAAATGAAAATACATCAAAATTAATTCCACACTCAAATTGTTACACATTTAGAGCGATGGATTCAGGCTCCTAAATGAGTATGTTTCTCCAGGCCTGACTGGGTACCACGTGGAGCTTTGGCTGATGGGAACACTGTCAGGAGAGCCAAGTGCTCCCGCTCTGTTCTCTATATCATCCTTCCCCCAGTGCCTGCCAGTCATACACCTCCCCAGAGGCTCCATCAGTCCAGAGACACAGATTAGACACTCTGCCTGGGCCTCAGCTCAGAGCTGGACAGCTGGGGGCTGCAGTCTCCTGGGCCCTGAGGGGCGGCACGGTGCCACGAAGGCCAGAGCCTCTGTCCTGACACTGGAGACCAGCCGCTGCCCCATCCAGGGAGAGAAATGAGAAGCTCGATTTTGACACAGTCTTAAAACTTTTAGAACTAACACCCAAAAAAGATGTCCTTTTCATTATAGGGGACTGGAATGCTAAAGTAGGAAGTCAAGAAACACCTGGAGGAACAGGCAAATTTGGCCTTGGAATGCAGAATGAAGCAGGGCAAAGACTAATAGAGTTTTTGCCAAGAAAATGCACTGGTCATAGCAAACACCCTCTTCCTACAACACAAGAGAAGACTCTACACATGGACATCACAAGATGGTCAACACCGAAATCAGATTGATTATATTCTATGCAGCCAAAGATGGAGAGGCTCTATACACCTGACGAGAAAAAGACCAGGAGCTGACTGTGGCTCAGATCATGAACTTCTTATTGCCAAATTCAGACTGAAATTAAAGGAAGTAGGGAAAACTGCTAGACCATTCAGGTATGACCTAAATCAAATTCCTTATGACTATACAGTGGAAGTGAGAAATAGATTCAAGGGCCTAGATTGGATAGATAGAGTGCCTGATGAACTTTGGAATGAGGTTTGTGACATTGTACAGGAGACAGGGATCAAGACCATCCCCATGGAAAAGAAATGCAAAAAAGCAAAATGGCTGTCTTTCAGATCATGAACTCCTTATTACCAAATTCAGACTCAAATTGAAGAAAGTAGGGAAAACCGCTAGATCATTCAGGTATGACCTAAATCAAATCCCTTATGATTATACAGTGGAAGGGAGAAATAGATTTAAGGGCCTAGATCTGATAGATAAAGTGCCTGACGAACTATGGAATGAGGTTCGTGACATTGTACAGGAGACAGGGATCAAGACCATCCCCATGGAAAAGAAATGCAAAAAAGCAAAATGGCTGTCTGGGGAGGACTTAACAGACAGCTGTGAATGAGTTAAACCAGTACTAAAAGTATTCCAGTTTCAGCACTATCGTCTACGTATTCTCTATAGCACTAAACAAAGTCACTAAAGGAATTTCATGAGATTTGACAAAAGCAGTCAAAATTTAAGTGGAAAAAAGAGGAAAGAATACTCAAGAAAATACTAAAGAACTACAAAGTGATATGAATTTGCAATCTAATCATCAAGTTATGTTATAATTTTGTACAGCTAAGTGGGCAAATGGAAAATCATAAATTTAAAATAGCACTATTCATATATAGGCACTTAATATTGGTAAAGCCACCACTGTAGGTATGTAGGGGAGTAATGCAATATACAAGTTCTTCTGGGACGAGTAGTTCTTCACAGGAAGAAAAATTAATCTAAACTCTTTCTCACAACATAAGAAAAAAAATTTTTTTAAAGGATTAAATGCTTAAATGCAACATTTAAATTATTAACTATTTGGCAAATGTTATAGGAATATATTTTTATGAACTTGAAGCTATGGAAATGTTGCTTATAAAGAATTAAAGAATTCACACACCCCCTCTAAAAAAAGATAGGCTTTACTAAATAAGAAATATCAACAAAAAATTTACGAAGAGTTAAAACACAAGTCACAAGTTGAAAAGATATTAGCATACATGTAAATGACAAAGTTTAGTATCTGAGATATATGAAGAACTGTTCCAAATAAATGATAGCAAATCTACCAAAAATATGAGAAAAGAGCAGTGTACAGAAAAACCAGTGGCTTATCAATGTATTAATTTAGAATATCAATCTCCTTAGCAGTCATAAAAATGCAAGCTAAAGCTACAGTGAGATACCACTTTACCCTAATAGACTGACAAAAGTGAAAGAACAGTACATGCCAGGTGAGTGCTCGATGAGGAACATTTGAATTTAGTTCATAAACTGTTGTGGGACTATTTGTTTGCTTAATTAATTTGGAAACCGTTTTGTCTTGCTATGTAAAATAGACATGGTGCCCTAAGGCCCAATTTTTACAATCCCAGGTATAGAGAAACTTTACACCTAAGTATGTAAAGAATTATTCAAGAATACAGTCCTATTTGTAGTAGCATTAAAATCTGGGTGAAAAAAAATAAGTAGGGTGCATGAGGTTAGATGGATAACAGATTGCAAACTAATAAATGAAATCCTACATATTAGTGAAACTGATTTATCTAAAACTACATGAGACAACATGATTTAATATCATGGCATATGTTGAATGAAAAAAGAGCATGCCCAATAAAAAGAACTCCCACAAGAAATTTAAAAGACATACAACACTGATTAATACAAAATTTTCAGATTCTTACGTAAATGAGAAAAACTGTAATGAAAAGAAGTCAATAAAAATATGAACTTCAGGAGTGTCGTTACATGGAGATGGTAGAAAAACAACAATAAAGTCTATAAAAATAAAACAGGGGCTTAAAAATTCTTAGTGCTAATCTAACTCCTAAGCTAATTGACTCAAACAAGAGGATTCTTTTTATTTTTTCCCTAAATGCTTTGCATATTCATCATAAATATTATTTTGCATAAGTTCAACATTTAACTTTTTAAAGACGCAGATATATGATTTTTATGTGCAGTAGAAACTATGATTGATAAACAGCAAGCTGCTCATTGTCTGAGAGGGAAGGGAGGGGGCAAATCTACAAGTTAAAAAAGGAAATTGATTGTTAATATGTAAATAAATTTGTTTTGAAAGAAATAGTGAAAGATCAGAATCAGGAAAAAGAAAATTAAAGCAATTTGAAACCCACACCAGTTGTTTAACCAGCTTTCTCTGCCCTCCCAGGCTGTGCAACGTTAGTCTCATTTTCCATGTGATGACCACGAAAAGTAATCACGTCACAAGGAGCCGGTGAAGGGGGATGAGGAGCCTCAGAGAAAAAGTCCCTGCCCTGCCTTCTCCCTGAGCCAGCCATGTGCTTCAGCCTTCTGTGCTATGTGGCATTTTTTTTTTCCTTCTGGGGATCAGGTGAGGTGAATTTGTTGGATTCAGTTTCAGGACTTTCTCCTGTGGCTGCAAAATCAGGGTTTCTCCTGGGCTTTCACTGCGCTTTCTCTCTGTTTCCTTACAGGCTCCGTGGATACTGAGGTCACCCAGAGTCCCAGTCATCTGGTCAAAGGAAAAGACCAGAAAGCAAAGATAGATTGTGTCCCCATAAAAGGACACTCTTATGTTTACTGGTATCGCAAGAAGCTGGAAGAAGCATTCGAGTTTTTGGTTTATTTACAGGATGAAAACATTATAGAAGATACAACCATGTTCAAACAGAGATTTTCAGCTGAATGCCCCCAAAACTCGCCCTGCAGCCTGGAAATCAAGTCCACCGAGGCAGCGGACTCGGCTCTGTATTTCTGTGCCAGCAGCCAGTCCACAGTGCTGCACGTCAGCTCTTCTTAGAACACAAACTCACCATGGACCCAGCTCAGGAAATCAGTGGTGTCACAGGAGGGTAGGAACTAACAGAAACCCACCTTGAGAGAGCATTAGCCAGAAGGAAAAGTCTGTAAATGGCCACACAGGGTGAGCAGAAGGGGAGGTGGAAAACAGCTGATGGGAACACAAACCCAAGGACGGAGCAGGAAGCTGTAAGGGGTCTCAGATTCCCCAGTTGGCAGGGTATCTGGCAAAGGAGACACAGGATGTGACCTTGATGGATTAATAACAATCTTATTAAAACATGTAGTTCTGTGTTTTTCACCTCATAAAGCTCTGCCTTCAGGAATAAGGATAATCAGCAGGTCATCTGTCTTCCCTGGGCACCCTGATCTCCTGGCTCTGCACATGCATTGATCCAGACCCAGAGACCCCTCAGGGTTCATCACTGCTTCTCTCAGCTGTCCCTGCCAGAGAAACTGAGCAAGAAACTCA
Organism: Madoqua kirkii; assembly: GCA_006408675.1. Classification (NCBI taxonomy): domain Eukaryota; kingdom Metazoa; phylum Chordata; class Mammalia; order Artiodactyla; family Bovidae; genus Madoqua; species Madoqua kirkii. The sequence goes on along the minus strand of SJYC01011316.1, from coordinate 15,324 downwards.
GCAGCTCCCTTTGTCCAGATTCAGGCAATCGTGCAACTTTTAAAAGCATCTTCAAGGCATAACATGCCCACAACAAAATACGCCCATTTTAGGCATATATTGATGTATTTTGACAAGTTTTTACACCCATGTAACCAGCATGACAATCAAGACACAGAACATTTCCACCATCCCCAAACATCCCCCATGGCATTTTACTGAGGTCCTTTTAACTTCTCTCACTATTGCTTTGTATATTTTTCTTTATCAATCATGTTCTGCACATATGTTGTTGAATTTTTCTTAGTTTTCCCTGAAATTATTTTGAGATGTATTATGAATGTATTTTTAATACTCATAAGGAATTTATTTATTAAAATATTTTCTGTGAAGACTTTATATTTTCCTACTTTGATTCAGTCTTTACATTTCTCAGTTGATGTCTCAACCTCAGAATAGAGGTTTATAGAAAAGGACCTTTTCCAGAAGTTAATGTTTACCAGCAACCAAAACTGAGATCATACAAGTAGCCTCATTTTCTGTGTGCCCAACTGTTAGTACTGCTCTGCTTGAAAGTAAAAGAGATGAAATCAAACCTATTGTTAAAGTTAAGAAGAAATATATTTTGCTTATGAAAATAAGCTAGTGAGTTAAGAATAATTAAGGAGAATATTTGACAAAGCACATGATTTGCAAAGAAAAATGTGGATGCTGCCTCTCTGCTGATGAAGTCTGTGAGTACTTTTCTTATTTTTCCCATTAGCCATTAACAATTAATATTGTTAAAAGGTCTGTACTACAGATTTACTGCAGTCTCTATCAAAGTGCCTATGAACAGAACTAAAACAAATAGTTCTACGATTGTTATAAAACCACATAAGACCCCAGATAGTGAAAGCAATCAAGAGAAAAAAGAACACAGCTAGAGATATTACAATCTCTGATGTCAGTGAACGCTCAAAGCTATAATGGACATAGAATGGAAAGCCCAGAAATAAACCCAGGCAGGTATGGTCAGTTAAACTATGACAAGAATGCAAGGATATACAGTTTGGAAACAACTTCCTCTTCAATAAATAGTACTAGTGAAACTGGACAACTACATAAAAGAATGAAATTACGACATTTTCTCACACCATACACAAATATAAACTTAAAATGGATCAAAGACCAACATGTAAGGCCACAAACCATAAAACTCCCAGAAAACCCAGGCAGAACATTCTTTGACATCTATCGTAGCTATGTATCTTTTGATCTGTCTCCACAAAGAAAAGAAACAAAAGCAAAAATAAACAAACGGGACCTAATCAAGAGTAAAATCTTCTCACAGGGGGGAAAAAAAAAAAAAAGAGATAAAAAAAGTCGAAACAAAAATCCAACCTAATGAATGGAAGAAAATATTTGCAAAAAATAACACCAGTAAAGCATTAGTATCCAAAATATCTAAACAGTTCAGACAATTCAATTTTAAAAAAGCACAAAACAACCCAGTTACAAACTGGGCGTAAGATCTCTTATCTCCTTGCTTCGCTGCCATGCAAACAAACCTCTTCTTGCTCCAAATATGGGCATCTAGTGTTTTGTCTTCCTGTGGGTCAGCCAAGATGAACCTGGTCCAGTAGAATCTGGGATAATGATTTGCAGATACCCTGGCATGCCAGTAACTCCTTTAATAGTAAGGTCTAATGTTACACTTTGTAACCCCCATAGCATCTACCACATATCCAGTATCTGTAGTTGTCTATGTCAAGCATAGCTGATGAATAAGTAAATGAAGGTAACCATAATTTCTAGTCAAGATTGTGCTGAATTTCAAACCAGCAGAACAAGAGAAAAGAGTGTGAATAAGAAAAGGAGGGGGGAGAGTGATTAAAGACAGATGGCAAATTTAGAAGAACCAAAGGAATCTAGAGAAGTATTGCATTATTAACAACAACAAATTTAATAAGTACTGAATTTAACATGAATATAAAAAGTCAGTTTATTTCTATATTCTAGCAACAAACAGTTTAAAATATTTTTAGGGAGACCATTTACAAATTCTAAAATAACATATAAAATACATAAAAACAAATTGATTAGGTAAATGAGACTTTAATACAGAAAATATTAAATCTTAAAGGAAAACATTTTAAAAATCTGAAATAAGTGAAGATTTATACCATGATCATGAAAAAATTAGACCAGTAGTGTTTCTGCACTATTATCTATGAATTCAATGCAGCACAAAATAAAATCACAATAGGTATTTTCATGAACTTTGATGAAAGTGAACTGAAATTTATGTGGAATAGAGAGAATAGGGAAGATAATATTGAACAAGTAGAAAATGAGGTGGTTCCTCTTTGAATTACCAAACCATTTCCTAATTTAGGACAATTAAAAAGGCATAAGAATTTACAAATGGAAAATCATAGACTTGAAAGGGCAGCATGCTTATATAAGCATATTATATATGATAGAGCCATCACTGCATGTATGCAGAGGAATAAGGCACTACACAAAATGTTCTTCTGGGACAAGTTGTTATAAAAGATTTTTAAAATTAAAATTCCATACATTAAAAAAGAATTAAATGCTTTAGTGCAACATTCAAAATGTCAGCTGTTTGATAACTTGTGAATTTATCTTTATGACCTTGGAGTATGAAAGCGCTGCTTATAAAGAATTAAATGTGTACACTCCATAAAAAGAATGCAGACTCAAGTAAATTATAAATAAAAATAAAAAACACTCCAGGCACTTTCCTGGGGTCTGTAGCTAAGACTCAGTGTTCTCAGTGCAGGGGGCCCAGGTTCCATCCCTGGCCAAGGAACTAGACCCCACAGTTAAGTTGCTCAGTCATGTCTGACTCTTTGTGATACCATGAATCGCAGCTCACCAGGCCTCCTTGTCCATCACCAACTCCCGGAGTTCACTCAGACTCACATCCATCGAGTCAGTGATGCCGTCCAGCCATCTCATCCTCGGTCATCCCTTTCTCCTCCTGCCCCCAATCCCTCCCAGCATCAGAGTCTCTTCCAATGAGTCAACTCTTCGCATGAGGTGGCCCCCCACAGGCTCTAACCATGAGCCTGTGTGCCGCAGCCAAGACCCTGAGCAGCCAAAGAAAAACATAAACATATTTTTTAAAAATTACAAAGAGTGAAACACAAGCCACAAAATCAAAAGGTATTGGTAACAAATGTAACTGACAAAATTTGGTAACCAGAATATATAAGGTACTGTTACAAATAAGTAATAGCTACCAAACCAAGAAGAAATATGGGCATAGCAGTGTACAGAAAACACCAGTGGCCTATAAACAGAAAAAAATACATTCAACCTCCTTAAAAGGGCAAACTAAGACGACAGTCAGATACCATTCTACCCTAATAGACTGGCAAAAGAATTGTGCTAGCTGAGTCCTAGATGTGTAACAGTAGAAAATACACAATAAAATGTTCTTGAGATCATTTGATTTAATTAACTTGGAAAGCATCTTGTCTTAGTATGTAAAGTTAACATGGTGACTCTACCGCCCAAGTTTTATATTTCCAGGTATAGAGAAATATTACAACTTAGTTTATAAAGAAAGGTATGAGAATGTAGTCCCATTTGTACTAGTACCAAAATTTAGAGGAAAAAATTACTGTGAATAAACTCAAGAATGGATAATAAATTCTTGCAAACTAATAAATGAATTCTACTTATTAATGAAATTGAATTATCTAAAATTATGTGCAAAACATGAATTATTGGCACAGACACACTATTGAATAAAAAAGAACATTACCAGAACAAAGTATAAACAGAATGAGCCCCTTAGATAATTTTCAAAGACATAAAACACTGATTAATAAATAATTTACAGATTCTTACATACATCTAAAAGTGGTAATAGAAAGTGAGTAAAAATTTGAACTTTGAGATTATGGTTACCTAGACCTGGTAGAAAAGAATGATAGAATCTAGAAAAATAACAAGGACTTAAAAATTCTCTGGGAAAATCTACCTTCCAAACTGAGTGCTGCAGGCAAGATCATTCATTTTATTATTTGACTAGATCTATTGCAGGTTCAACACAAATATTTCTTTTGTTCAAAATTTGGTTTGTTAACATAAAGTAGCTGCTGTACCATTTTGTCAGTGCAGTAGAAGTTATGATTGACATACCGCAAGTTATACGGTTCATTGTCTGCGAGGGAAGGGAGCAGGAGAGGGGGCAAACTGACAAAGTGAAAAAGCAAATAAATTATTCATGAGAAATGAGTTTATATGTAAAGGAGTGATGGAAGAGCAGAATCAGGACACAGAAAGTTAAAGCAGTATGGAATGCATACTGATTATTTCACAGCTTTAATGTCCTGTCAGCCTATGAAATATTAGAGTCTCAGGTACCCGGGAACCGTGATGCCCACAGGAAGTGACCACGTCACAGGAGGCGCTGAAGGGGGACGAGGCGCCTGAGAGGAAAAGCCGGCGCCCTGCGTTCTCCTGGACTCAGCCATGTGCCTCAGCCTCCTGTGCTGGGTGGCTCTTTTTCTCTGGGGAGCAGGTGAGGCAAATGTACTGGATTTAAGTCTCAGGACTTTCTCCTATGGCTGCCAGATCAGGCTCCCCCCAGGGCTTTTTGTGAACTTTTTTTTTTCCTTACAGGCTCGGTGGATACTGAGGTCACCCAGAGTCCCAGTCATCTGGTCAAAGGAAAAGACCAGAAAGCAAAGATGGATTGTGTCCCCATAAAAGGACACTCTTTTGTTTACTGGTATCGCAAGAAGCTGGAAGCAATTGAGTTTTTGGTTTATTTGTGGAATGGAAAAATTACAGAAGATACAGCCGTGTTCAAACAGCGATTTTCAGCTGAGTGCCCCCAAAACTCGCCCTGCAGCCTGGAAACCAAGTCCACCGAGGCAGCGGACTCGGCTCTGTATTTCTGTGCCAGCAGCCAGTCCACAGTGCTGCACGTCAGCTCTTCTTAGAGCACAAACTCACCGTGGACCCAGCTCAGGAAATCAGTGGTGTCGTAGGAGGGTAGGAACTAACGGAAACCCATCTTGAAAGAGCATAAACCAGATGGAAAAATCTGTAAATGGCAACACAGGATGAGCAGAAGGGGAGGTGGAAAACAGCTGGTGGGAACGCAGACCCAAGGACAGGGCAGGAAGCTGTAAGGGGTCTCAGATTCCCCAGCTGGCAGGGTATCTGGGAAAGGAGACACAGGATGTGACCTTGATGGGTTTCTAACCATCTTTATTAAAATATGCATTCCGTGCTTCTCATCTGGCAAAGCTGGGGCTTCAGACAGAGGAATAATCGGCAGGTCACCTGTCTTCCCTGGGGACCCTGATCACCTGGCTCAGCACATTCATTGATCCAACCCAGAGACCCCTCAGGGCTCACGGCTGCTTTTCATCTGTCCCCGACAGAGCAACTGAGCAGAAAAATCAGCATCTCCCTTCAACCTGACTCCTGCAACTGTGCAACTTTTAAAAGCAGCTTTGAGGCATAACATACCAAAACAAAATGCACCAATTTAAGTCCGTATTTCAGTACATTGTGATGAGTTTTTAACCCATGCAACCAGCATGAGAATCAAGACACAGACTATTTACCCCTCCCCCCAAATTTCTCCATGCTATTTTATTAAGGTCGTTTTAACTTCTTTTATCACTGCTTTGTAGCATATTAAAAAGCAGAGACATTACTTTGCCAACAAAGCTCCGTCAAGTCAAGGCTATGGTTTTTCCAGTGGTCATGTATGGATGTGAGGGTTGGACTGTGAAGAAGGCTGAGCACTGAAGAATTGATGCTTTTGAACTGTGGTGTTGGAGAAGACTCTTGAGAGTCCCTTGGACTGCAAGGAGATCCAACCAGTCCATTCTGAAGGAGATCAGCCCTGGGTGTTCATTGGAAGGAATGATGCTGAAGCTGAAACTCCAGTACTTTGGCCACCTCATGTGAAGAGTTGACTCATTGGAAAAGACCCTGATGCTGGGAGGGATTGGGGGCAGGAGGAGAAGGGGACGACAGAGGATGAGATGGCTGGATGGCATCACGGACTTGATGGACATGAATCTGAGTAAATTCTGGGAGTTGGTGTTGGACAGGGAGGCCTGGCGTGCTGCGATTCATGGGGTCGCACAGAGCTGGACACGACTGAGCGACTGAACTGAACTGAACCGAAACTATGATAAGGCATGCAGGAGTAAACAGATTGGAAACAGACATGCTCTTCAATAAGCAGTACTGGTTAAACTAGACAACCACGTAAAAAAATGAAATTGGAGCATTTCCTCATGCCATACACAAATTCAAACACAAAATGGATTAAAGATAGACATGTAATGCCAGAAACCATAAAACTCCTAGAACAAAACACAGAACACCCTCTGCCATCAGTTGTAGCAATATATGTTTTGATCTGTCTCCTCAGGAAAAGGAAACAAAAGCAAGAATGATCAAATGGAAACTTATTAAGCATAAAACTTTCCCATAGCCAAAACCAAAAACCAAAATGTTGACAAAACAAAGACAGCCTGCTGAATGGGAGAAAATATTTGCCAATGATATAACCAGTAAAGCATTAATATCCAAAATTTTCATATTAAGTTCAGCGTACTTAATAGGAAAAACAAAAACAACACAAAAAAAGCAGCAGAAGATCTCCCTTCTTCTTGCTTGTCTGGCGGCCTTGAAGACAACCCTCTTCTCTCCTACAAACCGGGGCATCTCTTATTTTGGCTTTCCCGTGGGTCAGTCAAGAAGAAACTGGCCCAGTAACAGTTGGGAGAATGATTTGCAAATATCCTGGCATGCCAATAACTCCTCTAATAGCAGGACCTAACTTTACACTTTTTAACCCTCCATAGCACCTACCACATATCTACTGCCTGTAGCTCTCTGGGTCAAACAGAATTGACAAGTAAGTAAATGAAGTCCACCATTATTTCTGGTCATGATTATGCTGAATATATAGCCAATAGAACTAGAAAAAAGGGTGAGAATGCAGAAACGAGTGAAGAAATGATTAGACAGATGGAAAATTGAGATGAAGAACCAAAGAAATCTAAGGAAGTATTGCATTATTAATAACAACAAATTTAATAAATTTACTGAATTTAACATAAACTTAAAAAGTCAATTTATTTCCATATATTAGCAAGAAACAGTCAAAAACATATTTTTTGAAGAGAGAGACCATTTACAAATTATAACAACATGTAAAATACATTAAAAATCTATTGGGTAAATGATTAATTCAGAAAAGTATTACATTTTAGGGAAAACATTTTAAAAACCTGAAACAAGTGAAGCTATATACCATGATAATGAATAAGTTAAACCAATAGAAAGAGTACTCCTATTTTTGTACTATCATCTATGTATTCAATGCAGCACTAATCAAAATCACAAAAGATATTCTCATGAAACTTGATGAAAGGCACTGAAATTTAGGAAAAGAGAGAGAATAGGGGAGATAATGTTGCGATTACCAAGATAGGTAGAGAAAGAAAGATAAGAATCTAGAAAAATAGCACAGAGACTTGAAAATTCTCAGTGATAGTCTGTTTCCTAAACTGATTGTTCCAGGCAAGGTCATTCATTTTGTTATTTCTCTAGATATATTGCATGTTCACCACAGATATTTGTAAAGCTCAAAATTTGTTGTTGTCTTTTTTTAACATGAAGTAGCTGCAATGGCACCCCACTCCAGTACTCTTGCCTGAGAAATCCCATGGATGGAGGAGCCTGGTGGGCTGCAGTCCATGGGCTCGCTAAGAGTCAGACACAACTGAGTGACTTCACTTTCACTTTTCACTTTCCTGCGTTGGAGAAGGAAATGGCAACCCACTCCGGTGTTCTTGCCTGGAGAATCCCAGGGACGGGGGAGCCTGGTAGGCTGCTGTCTATGGGGTTGCCCAGAGTCGAACGCGACTGAAGTGACTTAGCAGCAGCAGCAGCAGCAGCATCTGCTGCTATACAGTTTTGTAAATGCAATAGAAGCTATGATTGACATAGAACAAAGTGTATCATTCATTGCCTAAGAGGGAAGGGAGGGAGGGAAAAGGCAAACTGACAAGTTAAAAAAGCAAATAAATTACTGATGTGAAATGACTTCTATTCTTTAAAGATTGATGAGAGCGAAGAATCAGGAAAAAAGAGAAATAAAGCAGTTTCAAATTCATACTAATTGTTTCACCAGTCTTCCCTGCCCTCCCAGCCTATGAAATGTTATATACAGTTTTGTAAATGCAATAGAAGCTATGATTGACATAGAACAAAGTGTATCATTCATTGCCTAAGAGGGAAGGGAGGGAGGGAAAAGGCAAACTGACAAGTTAAAAAAGCAAATAAATTACTGATGTGAAATGACTTCTATTCTTTAAAGATTGATGAGAGCGAAGAATCAGGAAAAAAGAGAAATAAAGCAGTTTCAAATTCATACTAATTGTTTCACCAGTCTTCCCTGCCCTCCCAGCCTATGAAATGTTAGAGACTCATGTACACAGGGGCTATGACGACCATGTGAACCCACCACGTCTCGAGGAGCTGCTGAAAGGGGAGGAGGCACCTTAGGGAAAAAGTCACCGCCCTGCTTTCTCCCTGATCCAGCCATGCGCTTCCGCCTCCTGTGCTGTGCAGCTTTTTTTTTCTTCTGGGGAGCAGGTAAGTCCCTGTTGTGAAGCTGTTGGATTCCAATCTCAGGACTTTCTCCTGCGGCTGCAAAATCAGCCTTTCTCCTGGGCTTTCATTGCACTTTCTATCTCATTCCTTACAGGCTCCATGGACACCGAGGTCATCCAGAGTCCAGGCCATCTGGTCAAAGGAAAAGACCAGAAAGCAAAGATGGATTGTGTCCCCATAAAAGGACATGTTCATGTATACTGGTATCGCAAGAAACTGGAAGGAGCATTTGAGTTTTTGGTTTACTTACAGAATCAAGACATTGTGGAAGACACAGAAGTGGTCAAAGAGCGATTTTCAGCTCAGTGCCCCCCAAACTCGCCCTGCAGCCTGGAAATCAAGTCCACCGAGGCACCAGACTCAGCTCTGTATTTCTGTGCCAGCAGCCAGTCCACAGTGCTGCACGTCAGCTCTTCTTAGAACACGAACTCACCGTGGACCCAGCTCAGGAAACCAGTGGTGTGTAGGAGGGGAGGAACTATCAGAAACCCACCTTGAAAGAGCATATATCAAAAAGAAAAATCTGTAAATGGCGATACAGGATGAGCAGAAGGGGAGCTGGAAAACAGCTGGTGGGAACACAAACCCAAGGACGGGGCAGGAAGCTGTAAGGGGTCTCAGATTCCCCAGCTGGCAGGGTATCTGGCAAAGGAGACACAGGATGTGACCTTGATGGGTTCCTAATAATCTTTATTAAGACGTGTAATTTTGAGCTTTTCACCTGACAAAACTGCACCTTCAGAAGTAATGAGCAGGGGCACCCTGGTCACCTCGCTCAGCACGTTAACTGACCCAGACCCAGGGACTCCCTAGGGGCTCATGGCTGCTCCTCCCAGCTGTCCCTGCCAGAGGAGCTGAGCAAGAAACGCAGCGACTCCCAGGGTCCTGAATGCTACAGTCACACAAGCTTTCAAAGCAACAACTCGGTAATATAATGCACCCAATTGAAGTACATGTTTCAATACTTTTTGACGAGATTTTGCACCTGTATAGATAGCTGGCATGACAATCAAGCCACATAATACTTCTCCCTCCCCCAAAAGCCCCTCCTTGCTATTTTACTGAGGTCTTTTTAAGTTCTTTAACCTTGGCTTCTTATTTTTTAATCATAAGATCATAGCATCCAATCCCATCACTTCATGGCAAATAGATGAGGAAAAACTGGAAACAATGAAAGATTTAATTTTGGGGGGCTCCCAAATCACTGCAGACGGTGAGTGCATGCATGAAATTAAAAGATGCTTGCTCCTTGGAAGCAAAGCTATGACAAACCTAGACAGCATATTAAAAAGTAGAGACATTACTTTGCTGATAAAGGTCTGTCTAGTGAAAACTATGGTTTTTCCAGTAGTCATGTGTGGATGTGAGAGTTGGACCATAAATGAAGCTGAGCGTGAAGAATTGATGCTTCTGAACTGTGGTGTTGGAGAAGACTCTTGGGATGCTGCAGAGCACCTTGGACTTCAAGGAGATGAAACCAGTCAATCCTAAAGGAAATGAGTTCTGAATATTCATTGGAAGGACTGATGCTGAAGTTGAAGCTCCAGTACTTTGGCCACCTGATATGAAGTCCTGACTCATTGGAAAAGACTCTGATGCTGGGAAAGACTGAAGGCAGGAGAAGTGGGTGACAGAGGCTGAGATGGTTGGATGGAATCACCAACTGGATGGCAAGCTTTGGGAGTTGGTGACGGACAGAGATGCCTGGTGTGCTATAGTCCATGGGATCACAAAGTGTTGGACACCACTGAGCGACTGAACTGAACTAAACTGAAAAATCATAAAAATGCAAACGAAAACTAGAGTGATATACTATTTTATCCTAATAGACTGCTGCTGCTGTTGTTGCTAAGTCACCTCAGTCGTGTCCAACTCTGTGCGACACTATAGACGGCAGACAACCAGGCTCCCCTGTCTCTGGGATTCTCCAGGCAAGAACACTGCAGTGGGTTGCCATTTCCTTCTCCAATGCATGAAAGTGAAAAGTGAAACTCAAGTTGCTCAGTCATGTCCGACTCTTCGTGACCCCATGAACTGCAGCCTACCAGGCTCCTCCACCTATGGGATTTTCCAGGCAAGAGTACTGGAGTGGGGTGTCATTGCCCTCTCTGCCTAATAGACTAGCAAAGGTTAAAGAACATTAAGTGCCAGGACTTCCATGGAGATCTAGTGGTTAAGATGCTGGGCTTCCCTGGAGAGGATGCTGGTTCTATCCCTGTTCAGGGTACTAGTAAACCACATGCCACCTGGCACAGCCAGAAATTTTAAAACTTAGAAAGAATAGTACCAATTGAATTTTAGATGTGCACCCCTAGAAAACACACAACAGTTGCTGGGATTATTTATTTGTCTTAATTTGGAAAGCATTTTGTCTTAGAATGTAAAAGTGACATGGTGACCCTAAGGCTCAATTTTTATATATGCAGGCATAGGGAAATATTATACGTTGGTATGTAAAGAAAGATATAAGAATGCAGTCCTGTTTGTACTAGCACCAAAATCTAGAGGAAAAAACTAGTGTACATTAACTCAAGAATGGATAATAAATTCTGACAAACTATTATTAATAAATAGAACCTTATATATTAGTGATGGCTTAGCAAGTAAAGAATCCGCCTGCTTTGCAGGAGACACAGGAGATGCAGGCTGGAATCCTGGGCTGGGAAGATCCCCTGGAGGAGGACATGGCAACCCACTCCAGAATTCTTGCCTGAAAAATCTCAGGGACAGAGGAACCTGGTAGGCTACAGTCCATGGGGTGACAAAGAGTCAGACACTACTAAGGGAATGAGCAGGCATGCACGTATTAGCAAAAGTGAATTATATAAAATTATCTGCAAAAACAATAATAATAAAGTATTATCATTTAAATTATTATATAAAATAATTATTATTATCACAGACATAATGCTGAATAAACAAATGACACAGAAAAAAGTATAAACAGAATAAATCCCTTAGATAAATTTCAAAGACGTAAAATACTGATTAGTATGTAACTTATCAATTCTTACACAAGTCTAAAACAGAAAATGGAACGAAAGTGAGTAAACATTGGAACTTTGGGATTATGTTTTCCAAGACCTGGTAGAGAAAGAATGATAAAATCTAGAAAAATAACACAGGGACTTAAAAATTCTCAGAGAAAATCTGTCTCCTAAGCTAACAGTTTCAGGCTAGATGACTCATTTTATTATTTCTCTAGATGCTTTATATATCCATCACAAATGCGTCTTCTGTATTGTTCAAATTTTGGCTTGTTAATATAAAACAGCTACTCTATTAATTTGCAAGTACAGTGGGAGCTATGACTGGCATACAGCAAGTTGTATATTTCATCACCTGAGAGGGAAGGGAGGAGGGAAGGAGGCAAACAGACAAGATAACAAGCAAAGAAGTTATTGATGTGTAACTGATTTTCATTTGTTAAAGAAATGATAAAAGAGCCGAATCAGGATAAAAGACAATTGAAAGTCTGGAATCCATGCTGGTTGTTTCACCAGCTTTCCCTGCCCTCAAGTTCATGGGGACTGTGACGAGCACAGGAAGAGACCACGTCACCCGGAGGTGCTGACGGCGAGGAGCCCTAGAGGAGAAGCCGCTGCTCCGCTTTCTCCCTGAGCCAGCCACGTGCCTGGGTCTCCTGTGCTGTGTGACTCTTTTTATCTGGGGAGCGGGTGAGGTGAATTTCTTGGATTCTAGATTCAGCACTTTCTCCTGCGCCTGCAAAATCAGGCTCCTTCAAGGGTTTTTGTGAACTTTCTGTCTCTTTCCATACAGGCTCCATGGACACCGAGGTCATCCAGTGTCCAGGTCATCTGGTCAAAGAAAAAGGCCAGAAAGCAAAGATGGATTGTGTCCCCATAAAAGGACACATTAATGTTTACTGGTATCTCAGGAACCTGGAAGAAGCATTCGAGTTTTTGGTTTACTTACAGAATCAAGACATTGTGGAAGACACAGAAGTGGTCAAAGAGCGATTTTCAGCTCAGTGCCCCCCAAACTTGCCCTGCAGCCTGGAAATCAAATCCACCAAGGCAGCGGACTCAGCTCTGTATTTCTGTGCCAGCAGCCAGTCCACAGTGCTGCACGTCAGCTCTTCTTAGAACACAAACTCACTGTGGACCCAGTTCAGGAAATCAGTGGTGTCGTAGGAGGGTAGGAACTAACAGAAACCCACCTTGAAAGAGCATTAGCCAGAAGGAAAAATCTGTAAATGGCCACACAGGATGAGCAGAAGGGGAGGTGGAAAACAGCTGGTGGGAACGCAAACCCAAGGACGGGGCAGGAAGCTGTAAGGGGTCTCAGATTCCCCAGCTGGCAGGGTATCTGGCAAAGGAGACACAGGATGTGACTTTTGCTGGGTTCCTAACAATCTTTATTAAGACGTGTAATTTTGAGCTTTCACCTGGCAAAACTGTGCCTGCAGAAGTAATGAGCAGGGGCACCCTGGTCACCTCGCTCAGCACGTTAACTGACCCAGACCCAGGGACTCCTCAGGGTTCATAGCTGCTCTGGCAGGAACAGCTGGGAGGAGCTGAGCAAGAAACGCAGCAACTCCCAGGGTCCTGAATACTACAGTCACATGAGCTTTCAAAGCAACAACTCGGCAATAAAATGCACCCAATTTGAGTGTATGTTTCAACACTTTTTGATGAGATTTTGCACCTGTATAGATAGCTGGCTGGAGAAGGCAATGGCACCCCACTCCAGTACTCTTGCCTGGAAAATCCCATAGATGGAGGAGCCTGGAAGGCTGCAGTCCCTGGGGTCACTAAGATTCAGACACCAATGAGTGACTTCACTTTCACTTTTCACTTTCCTGCGTTGGAGAAGGAAATGGCAACCCACTCCAGTGTTCTTGCCTGGAGAAAACCAGGGACAGTGGAGCCTGGTGAGCTGCTGTCTATGGGGTCACACAGAGTCGGACACGACTGAAGCGACTTAGCAGCATAGATAGCTGGCATGACAATCAAGCCACATAATACTTCTCCCTCCCCTAGAAGTCCCTCCTTGCTATTTTACTGAGGTCTTTTTAAGTTCTTTAACCTTGGCTTCTTATTTTTTAATCATAAGATCATAGCATCCAATCCCATCACTTCATGGCAAGTAGATGAGGAAAAGTTGGAAACAGTGAAAGACTTTATTTTCTTGGGCTCCCACATTACTGCAGATGATGACTGAAGGCATGAAATTAAAAGACACTTACTCCTTGGAAGAAAAGGTATGACAAACCTAGACAGTGTATTAAAAAGCAGAGATATCACTTTGCTGACAGAGGTCCATATTGTCCAACTATGGTTTTACAGTATTCATGTACAGATGTGAGCTGAACCACAAAGAAGTCTGAGAGCCAGAGAATTGGTGCTTTTGAAATGTGGTGCTGGAGAAAACTCTTGAGGGTCCTTTGGACAGCAAGGAAGTCGAACCAATCAATCCTAAATGAAATCAGCTCTGAATATTCATTGGAAGGACTAATACTGAAGCTGAAGCTCCAGTAGTTTGGTCACTTGATGTGAAAAGCTGACTCATTGGAAAAGACCCTGATGCTGAGAAAGACTGAAGGCAGCAGGAGAAGGGGCTGACAAAGGATGAGATGGTTGGATGGCATCACCGACTCAGTGGGCACGACTTTGAGTAAACTCCAGGAGCTGGTGATGGACAGGGAGGCCTGGTGTGCTGCAGTCCATGGGGTCACAAAGAGTAGACACAAATGAGTGACTGAATAATAAAATGCCCTGCATATATTTTGTTAAAGTTTCCCAAAGATTTTCCTGATGTAAGAATCATTTTATGAAAGTACATTTAGATACTCATAAGAAGTTTATTTATTAAAATATTTTCTGCCAAGATTTCTCGTTAGTGCTATTCAATGTAATATTTACCTTTCTCAACTGATGTCTCAATCTAAGCGCCAGTCAACAGATGAAGGAATCCAGCATATATATATATGTATGTACTTTACATATATATATATACATATAATAGAATACTACATAGACCTTAAAAGAAATAAAATACTGCCACTTACTGGTTGCTAATGTCTAAGGAGAAGGGGCACATGGGGAGTTGTTAAATTGAAATTCCATGAGGACGAGATGGTTGGATGGCATCACTGACTCAATGGACATGAGTTTGGGTAAACTCTGGGAGTTGGTGATGGACAGGGAGGCTTGATGTGCTGTAGTCCATAGGTTTGCAAAGAGCTGGACACGACTGAGTGACTGAACTGAACTGAAGTGATGCTAACTCATTAAACTGTGTACATTAAATATGTGCAGTTTTGGTACATAAATTATAGCTCAATGAAGCTGTTAAAAATAATTAGAAAGTAAGTAAACCTAGGGCATCCCTGATAGCTCACTTGGTAAATAATCCCCCTCAATGCAGGAGACCCTGATTCAATTCCTGGGTCGGGAAGATCCTCTGGAGAAGGGATAGGCTACCCACTCCAGTATTCTTGGACTACCTTTGTGGCTCAGCTGGTAAAGAATCTGCCTGCAATATGGGAGACCTGGGTTTGAACTCTGGGTTGGGAGGAAGCTGTTAAAAATAAATAAAAGGTAAGTAAATGTAATTCAAGCCAAAAGGGCTGCTTAGAACAGTGCGTGTAAGCTTGCTCAGACACGTGTACAACTCTTTGCAACACCATGAACTGTAGTCCATCAGGCTCTT
>SJYC01011314.1:0-91925 GCA_006408675.1 Madoqua kirkii | reverse complement strand
GGCTTGATGTGCTGTAGTCCATAGGTTTGCAAAGAGCTGGACACGACTGAGTGACTGAACTGAACTGAAGTGATGCTAACTCATTAAACTGTGTACATTAAATATGTGCAGTTTTGGTACATAAATTATAGCTCAATGAAGCTGTTAAAAATAATTAGAAAGTAAGTAAACCTAGGGCATCCCTGATAGCTCACTTGGTAAATAATCCCCCTCAATGCAGGAGACCCTGATTCAATTCCTGGGTCGGGAAGATCCTCTGGAGAAGGGATAGGCTACCCACTCCAGTATTCTTGGACTACCTTTGTGGCTCAGCTGGTAAAGAATCTGCCTGCAATATGGGAGACCTGGGTTTGAACTCTGGGTTGGGAGGAAGCTGTTAAAAATAAATAAAAGGTAAGTAAATGTAATTCAAGCCAAAAGGGCTGCTTAGAACAGTGCGTGTAAGCTTGCTCAGACACGTGTACAACTCTTTGCAACACCATGAACTGTAGTCCATCAGGCTCTTCTTTCCCTGGGATTTTCCAGGCAAGAATACTAGAGTGGGTTGCCTTTTCCTTCTCTTGCTTAGAATTGCAACTTACATATTAAAGGGAATTAGTGGAAAGGATTGTTAGATGAGCTCAGAGGGGATAAGAGAAGAGGTAATCAAGTGCAGTTTAGTAAGAACAGAAACCTTCCTCCCTGTTGCTAAGCAACAGAAGCTCATAAGTCTTTCTAAAAGACAGGCATAAAATGCCTCAGCAACCGTTACTTTCTGTGTCTATGTCTGTGTCTACTTTCTGTTTCATATTCATGGAAAAAATATTTATTGGGATCTGGTGTCCCTTCTATCAGTGGGACTTAGACAGGGTATTATTTGAACCCAGTTGCTACTTTTTATGACCCAAGAGACTTAATAGAGTTACAGAGAAGTTTCCTTAAAGAAAATCGTGTTTACAATGGCATTCTAAAGATGGGTTGGAGTTTACAAAGTGGAACTGGGGATAGAGAACAGACAAGCATGGATAGAAGATCTGATGCAAAATTGTTCAGGTAGGAAAGAAACCAGTGTCCTTAATGAATGAAGATGCATCGATGTGAGAGGAGCAGAGAGAGGAAGGAGGTGAGCGAGAGGTGAGACAGGAGAGAGGCAGGCAGACATGAGCCATCAGACCGTCCATGAACTTGCAAATCAAAGTATACGCTATGGAACTTAAGTTACAATTTGATATGAGTCACTGAGTTCTTTCATAGCCTTAATTTCCCAGAACAGTTTCAAGTTCACAGAAAAGTTGAGCAGAAGGTACAGAGTGTTCTCAGATGCCCCCTTGCCCTGCCATTAAGATTTCAGGCATTTGACTTCTGTAGTGATCGTGTTAGTACTTGTTGATGTGGGTGTGCCTGCACTTGTGTGTGTTTTTTTAAATCATCCTGGCTATAGTATGAAACTACAAAGGACAGTGTGCAAAAGGCATAGGCTGAGAATACAGTTGTGAATGCAGTGGCCGAAGCAGCTGACAGTGTAGCTGTTCATGCAATGATGATGATGGTAGTGAAAGCAAAAACATAACTAGGAAATAAAATCAAAGGACTTCGTAATTGGTTAGACACAGGAGGCAACGGAAGGGGAGAACTGAGAGGGCTACCCCAGCCATATAGCATGGATGGTGGCTCAGATGGTAAAGAATCTGCCTGCAATGCAAGAGACCCAGGTTCGATCTCTGGGTCAGGAAGATCCCCTGGCGAAGAGAATGACAACCCACTCAATATTCTTGCCTGGAAAATCCCATGGAAAGAGGAATCTGGTAGGCTACAGTCCACGGGGGCACAAAGAGAGGGACAGGAATAAGCGGTTGTCACTCACTCACTCACCGCAGCCATGGGTTAGGACCAAGCGGGAAGAAGAGTTGCACAAACTGACCACTAGGGGGTGATGCGGGTCTTTCTGTAAAACTGAGCACGAAGCAGCGGGCACAGACTGACCTCTCATCTGAGAAGTTGTTGGATGCTCTGTGGAACTCAAGTGAGATCTCTTAATAGTGGCTGTACAGCTGTGGGTAATGATTAGTCAAAGCCCCCTCACCTGCCTTCAGTCCTCTTAAGCCTTGCATAGCCTCCAAGGGGCAGGTAAGTCTCAACTAGGAGGTGTTTGTCCCACTTGTTTTCCAGGACCTGGAGTCAGCTGCCTGTAGCTCAGCTGTGTCTACTTCCAGTTGAACTGGTTAGGAAGGGATAGAACCAGAGACCCTCCAGCTGGAAGTAAGCAAGTGTCTGCTTTTGGTGACTTTTAACAGTAGAGGACCAAAAACTTCACCCTCAGATCATGCTGAGAGACTTCATGTATGAACCTGCAGAGACTTGTAAGCTTAATTACCCCTGTGCAGGATCAGGATTGCCATACCTTTTCCCAATAACCTTTCCCCATGAGCCCTATGCACCTCACACCTGAGACAGCCCTGTTTCTTTATTCTTAATCACATATGTGCCTGAGTCCCTTGGCTGCAGAGAGGGGGATGTGAGATCTGCTCTCCCATCTTCTTGCAGAGTCAGACAGGACTGAGTGACTTTCACTTTCAGATGCATGGCATAGCCAACAGAAATGTAATTTGTATAAGTTCAACATTTAATTTAAATAGTGGCTGTATGATTTTGTGAATGTGGTAGGAGAGCTATGATTGACATATGGCAAGTTGTATGCTTCACTGTCTGAGAGGGAAGTGAGGATGGGAGGAGGCAAGCTGACAAATTTGAAAAGCAGATAAATTAATGATGTGTGGTTTTATGCCAGGGTCCAGCCCCAGTGGATCCAGGGTGATTCGAAGGTGGGGACGGAGTCGGCGTCCTAGAAAAAAACATCTAATTACAGACAGAGAGGGACTAGGAATTTAGCAGAGAAAAAGAGGCCAAATAACTTCGTTAACACAGGGTACCAATCACCACCTACGTAGGTGGCAGGCGTCTTCCTGTTCTCTCGAAGGAGAGGAAGCACTGAGGCCCTCCTCGCCACCCCACCCCTACTCCCCGGTCCGATCTTAGAGGCCCAGGCAAAATTAGTAGGTTTGGTGGGTCCTATGCACCAGATGGGAATTCGGCCAGAAAATAGTAAGAGAGAGAGAAAGGGGCTAAATAACTTGGTTTACATGGGGTACCAATAAAATTCCGGACAAGGAATTTGCACCATCTGCATGGAGGGCACCCACGCTCCAGATGGGAATTCAGCCAGAAAATTGGGGAGCAGAAAGGAACGACATGAGGGAATCAGTCTTTCTGGAACTGATCCGATTTCTTTATTTTTCAGATTTGTTTATATACCTTTTGTTACACATAGGAATGAATATAGAGTCACGTGGGGGTCAGCAGACCTGACCCTTGTCACAATCAGGTGTTTAATATAAAATTATATAAAGGTCTTATGAGTTTTTACATCATCTTCTGACCATGAGGTCCGCTGACATTTTATGGCCCTTTCTGATATTGGTCAGTTAACCAGAAAGCTTATTTTTCCAGGAGTGATTTTTTCAGGCACCACCCTCCAAATAAAGTTGCATTCCTATAGGGTGAGGGTGTTCTTTCCAGGAACTGATCCCATTTCTTTATTTTTCAGGTTTTCTCATATACCTTTTGTTACATATAGGGATGAATACAGAGTCACTCGGGGGTCAACAGTCCTGACCTTTATCAAAATCAGGTGCTTTACTTAAAAAAAAGTTCTTAGGGGTTTTACATCATCTTCAAGCCATTTCTGCCTGCTGACATTTACAACCCTTTCTTTCTGATAACCAAAAAACTTATTTTTTCCAAGCGTGTTTTTTCTTAAACCAGGCACCACTCTCCAAATAAAGTTGCATTCCTATAGGGTGAGGGTGTAGTGAGTTACAATCAAGAAAGGAATTTATTTAACCCAAGGTTAACATGATCAATCTTAAAGGTTAATACTTATTTCTCCTATATGCTAGTTATGTTTATTATAAAGGCAGGGAATTGGGAGATTTACTAGCAAACATCAGTCCAACAAATGAAAATCCTTTCGCCGATGTTCCCCTTAAGATCTATTTAGTCTTAAGATAGTGATAAAGTTACATTTTTATGTAGCAAAGACACAGTGATTTATAACAAAGTACAGTGATCTGTAACAAGAGAAAATTCATTAACTCAAAAAGTCTAGTATTGCTAACCTTAAAAACTACTATATTTCCTTTTCTATATTCCAGATACATTGATTAATATATTCCCAGGTGCCTAAGGATATGGAGGCCTGGCGGCAATCAAATGAGAAAAGCCCTATGCTAATACTCCAAACTCTCTGTGCTGTTTATGGTTGAGAGGTCGTCACACAAGCTAGTCTGTCAGCAGAGAGGTTTGACCTGAGACACCCTTGTCACATCCAGTGCAGGGAATTAGCAGTAATTATTGGCACGACAAATGAAAAAACCCTTCACCAATATAATTCTTAACCAACCCACTATACTAATAATTTCTAACTTCCCACAAGAATTTGCCTTTAGTAAGTCCAAAACATCTCATGCCTCTCTCACAGTTGTGGGGTTGTAAACAATTACGTGCGGCCGGACGATCCTATTCAGGCAGGCTAGAGAAGCTTCAGAGTTCGTAAGTTGAAACACTCCTGTCACGCCCAGGAATTTTTATTAACTGGAGCTGCAAGTTAACTCCTTCTCCGAGAGAAATGGCTCTCTTTACGGAGAGCCTCCATAAAGTACTCTGGTTTTGGGGGTAGATGCTCGGGAACAGGAGGTTTCCTGAGGCTTGATCACGCCTTTGCGTATGCCGAAGCCTCCTTCCTCATGACTTTGGCTATGGGCGGAGTTCCTGACGCTGGCCCCTGGCAATGAGGTACTCTGCATATAAGTTAAATAGGCAGGGTGACAATATACAGCCTGGATGTATTCCTTTCCCGATTTGGAACCAGTCTGTTGTTCCATGTCCAGTTCTAATTGTTGCTTCCTGACCTGCATACAGATTTCTCATGAGGCGGGTCAGGTAGTCTGGTATTCACATCATTTGAAGAATTTTCCACCGTTTGTTGTGATCCACACAGTCAAAGGCATTGGCATAGTCAATAAAGCAGAAATAGATGTTTTTGTGGAACTCTCTTGCTTTTTCCATGATCCAGCGGATGTTGGCAATTTGACCTCTGGTTCCTCTGCCTTTTCTAAATCCAGCTTGAACATCTGGAAGTTCACGGTTCACATACTATCGATGCCTAACCTAGAGAATTTTGAGCGTTACTTTGTTAGCATGTGAGAAGAGTGCAATTGTGTGATAGTTTGAGCATTCTTTGGCTTTGCCTTTCTTTGGGATTGGGATGAAAACTGACCTTTTCCGGTCCTGTGGCCACTACTGAGTTTTCCAAATTTGCTGGCATATTAAGTGCAGCACTTTCAAAGTCATCTTTTGGGATTTGAAATAGTTCAACTGGATTTCCATCACCTCCACTACCTTTGTTTGTAGTAATGCCTCCTAAGACCCACTTGATTTCACATTCCAGGATGTCTGGCTCTAGGTGAGTGATCACACTATTGTGATTATCTGGGTCGTGAAGCTCTTTTCTGTACAGTTCTTCTGTGTATTCTTGCCACCTCTTCTTAATATCTTCTGCTTCTGTTAGGTCCAGACCATTTCTGTCCTTTATCGAGCCCTTCTTTGCATGAAATGTTCCCTTGGTGTCTCTAATTTTCTTGAAGAGATCCCTAGTCTTTCCCGTTCTGTTGTCTTCCTCTGTTTCTTTGCACTGCTCACCGAGGAAGGCCTTCCCTCTTCCTTGCTGCTCTCTGGGGCTCTGCGTTCACAGGGACGTATCTTCCTTCCCTCCTCTGCCTTTCGCTTGGCTTCTCTTCTCAGCTCTTTGTAAGGCCTCCCCTGGCAGCCGTTTTGCCTTTCTGCATTTCCTTTTCTCGGGGACGGTCTTGATCTCTGCCTCCTGTACAATGTCGGGAATCTCCATCCATAGTTCTTTAGGCACTCTATCCGATCTAATTTCTTGAATCTATTTCTCACTTCTGTTGTATAATTGTAAGGGATTTGGTTTAGGTCATATCTGAATGGTCTAGTGGTTTTCCCTACTTTCTTCAATTTGAGTCTGAATTTGGCAGATAAGGAGCTCACGATCTGAGCCGCAGGCAGCTCCCGCTCTTGTTTTGGACCGTGCTCGTTAGATGGTTGCTCCTGTTTCCTGTTCACAGGCAGACCCGTGTCCCCCCTGTTATCTGACCTGGGACCAAACTTTCTGAATGAAGATAATGGCGACCTCCTCCAATAGTTCCCACGATGCACCGCTGCACTCCGCGCCCCTGACCCTGCGGCGGGCCACCGCTGGCCCACGCCTCCACCGGAGGCTCCGGGACACTCCCGGGCGGGTCTGGCTCAGTCTCCTGTGGGGTCACTGCGCCTGTCTCCCGGGTCCTGGTGCGCACACGGTTCTGCCTGTGCCCTCCAGGAGTCTGTTTCCCAGCCCCGTGTAGGTTCTGGTGGCTCTGTGGTGGGTTAATGGCTGCCTCCTCCAAGAGGGCTCGCGCCATGCCCGGGTCTGCGGCACCCAGAGCCCTGCCCCTGCGGGAGCCCACTGCCGACCCGGACCTCCTCGGGAGACGCTCACACAGGGCTCCGGCTCAGTCCCTGGGTCCCTGGGTCCTGGCGCCTTGTCTGAGCGCCCCGAGCATCTCTGGTGGGAATGGGGTTCGCTTCTGAGCACAGTCCCACCCCTCCTGCGGTCTTGCCGCGCCTGCTCCTTTGCCCGTCGTCATGGGGTTTCTCTTCACAGCTGCTCCAGCGCCCACCATCTTGCTGGGGCTTAGAGTGTACAGTTCAGATTTATTAAGTGATTTCACATTGTACAGCTGATCTCCAGAACTTTCTCATCTTGCATAACTGAAACTCTGTACCAATATCCCCCCATTTTCCCCTCCCCTCAGCCCTTGGAATCCACTATCTACTATCTATCTCTCTGAATTTGGCTACTCTAGGTGGCTCCTGTAAGTGAAATCACACGATATTTGTCCTTCCGTAACTGGCTGATTTCACTTAGCATAATGTCCTCATGGTTCACCCATGTTGGAGCGTAGATCAGAATTCCCTTCCTTTTGAAGGCTGACTAATACTCCACCGAGAATATTCCACATATTGCATGCTGTCTGTCCGTTCATCCCTCTGTGGGCACTTAGCTTGCCCCACCTTTGGCCACGGTGCATAAGGTTGGGACAGGATGGGTGTTCATTTTATCCGCAAGTCTCTGTTCTCAGTTCTTTGAGATGCATGCGCAGAAATGAGATTGCTGGGTCATACGAGTCATGCTTTTGCTGTTCTGAGAAACTGCTGTGGTGATTTTCAGAGCAGTTGTACCAGTTTATCCGTATGGATAGCGCAGAAGATCCGCCAGCTCTTCCTTTCTTTTTTGATAGTAGCCGCCCCGGTGGATGTGAAGTGTGTCTTATGTTTTGATTTGCTTTTCCTTCATTGTTACTGATGCCGAGCACTTTTCATGTGCTTGTTGGCGTTTGTATGTCTTTTTTAAGGAAATGTCTTGTCAAGTCCTTTGCCCATTTTTAAATAGGGTTATTTTTGTTGTTGTTGAGTGGTGGAGTCCTTTATGTATGTTAGACTTTAACCTCTTATAAGATGATTTGAAGATATTTTCTGCCATTCTGTAACTTACTTTTTGACTTTGTTGATTATGTCCTTTGCACAGAAGTTTTAAATTTTTATGTCATCTTGTTTAATCTGTCTTTATTTTTGTTACCTATGCTTGCTTGATTGTTTTTAAAACATGCTTTGAGCCATTACAAAACTCAAATTTGATATCTAGCATGATGTTCTTCTTGGCATGTGTGTGGTACCTCTGGGCCTGTTCCTTGCATTCCTTTACACAACCATCATGGGAATAAAGTGTTCGTCAGAGCGAAAAAGAGACTGCAGAGGCAGAAAACACATAGTGAGCATCGTTCAAACCAAGGGAAGCAGAGCGGTGATGAGCACTCCTGGCCTGCGATACACTAACGACCCCTCGCTGCAGCGCTAACCACGGGAAGAGGCTGTTGACGCCCCGTGCCAGTCCATACCTCACTTAGGATAAATATGGGAAAATATACAGTTAGTTGATGCCATGTAGGGTGAAAACCATGCTGTAGAAATATTTTGTAGTGACAGTATGTTTCTAAGGCAGCTGCCCTGCACCCAGCAGCCCCGCTTCCCCTGGAGCAGCCCGGCTTGCGCCCTCTGTTCCAGCGTGATCACTGCATCCTCACCTGCAGCCTCAAAAGCCCAGAGCGCGTGGCAAGAGGCTAAAGGCATGGCCAGGCAGTACACCTGCTGAACCTCAGTGTGTCTCAGTCTCGGTGCCTCATCCTCACGGGTCCAATGCCCTAGGTTACATGGGATGCTTGCTCCGAGAGACTTACGATTTCAGAGCTCAGTTCTGTTCACCGGACTGAGGGCACTGAGCTAACCTACGTGAATTCCCGAATCCTCTGCCTCATTCCTGCTGAAACAGCTCCTGGCTCTGCTCTGCTTGTCTCTTTTGTCTGTTGTTGTATTCTACAAAGGCCTCCCGCATAAGAAAGGAAGACGGTGAGGGGTGGGGAGATGGAAGAGGCTGGGATGGGAAACGGAATGGACTCTGAATTAGTGGAATTGGGCTTCCTAAACGGAACTGCCCGGTTGACGCTGCACAGTGAGGTTTTCGTTGCTGCTGTTGCTGCTTCTGTTGGTGAGTTAGGACCCTAAACTCTTCCTTTCACATCCTGTACGGCAGTAATGGCACACAGAGCGGCAGGGAACCACGCGATGCAGGTCTAAGGAGCAGAAGCCCTAGGTCTTCATACGCATCTGATTGATTGCCAGGAAGGGCCTTGGATAGTGGGGGGAAAATCCACTTAAGACTTAAAAGTTAAACGCCACATAACAAGCTTCATATATCAAGACTTCATTAGCTACTTTTTCCTGCGTTTTTTCCCTGCATTTTATTTGTGAGAATGTTGTTCTTAGTTTCAGCTTTTTAATTATTCCTCTGTGAACACACATCTGAAAAGCCCAGCTGCTGCTTGTCCTGCTGCAGGCATTAAACTCACTGGCGGAGCTTCCTCAGTGGGAGCCTGGGTATTTGAACTGTGCCCCTGCAGTAGTTTGCCTTGGTGACAAATTTTATTTCTAAACCCCTTTGTATCAGTAATACAGCTAAAAACTCCAGCCTCTCCCTGCCTGTTATTCACAGAAATGGAATCTTGTCCTTTTGTCCTCTCTATTTTATTGCTCCTTAAATATATAAATGGTGAGAATCTGTCCCAGAATTTGAGAGAGGACTCATGCAGTACACGCCTGCAGCCTGTGTGTCTGCAGTGTCTGTAGTATCGTTGGGGGACTGCAGCAGGTTTTCAAAATATGCTGGAGAGATTCTTCAGCTATTCGTTTGAGGTTAATAATGGTTTCTTTAAAAATAAAGATTAAATTGCTAGGGCATGAGACAGGATATCTGTTTGTAAGTGTAGTTCAGTATGTTCGAAATGCATCTTTGGAGTAGATCTTAGCAGAATTAAATTGAGACTCTTAAAGGAATACACTCCAGTCAGAATGACCAACTAAAACAGTGGGTGTAAATTCGGTGGTTTTCTGGAGAACCTTCCAGCGTTGGGTGTTGGGGTTTTTTTCCAACAGCCATATGAGAAAAATCCTGCCCAGGCTGTGAAACTGAGCTGGGCCAACCGAGCTATAATTCTGTATTTTCTTGCTTTAATCTTTTACAGTGTTTTTTCACTTATAGCAGGCCATAAACTGAGAGAACTAGGTTTTTTTGAACTAGAGAAAAAATGCTATTGAGGGAGCTTTCATAACTATAAAAGCATATTTAAATTTATGTTCTAAACGCGCTTGACTCGAGGTGAATGGTCGTCCTCATCAGCGGGAGCTTTAGTCCGATAGCGGGATTCATTTGGACTCCGTCTCCTGCAGGCACTATCGTTATACATCACTGCAGGATAAACGGCAACTACAGTACCATTTCTCTTTGTAGTGAAAACTAATCATTAAGTTCAGTGATGTTTTAATATCCTCCTAAATGTAATTAATAAGCACCATAAAATCTCTTTACTCTTGACAGTGAACATTAAGCTTTATTAAAATTAGTGATTCTCCACCTGTGTCTTCTCAGTACTTCTGACAGATAGGACCGGCTTCGATTGCCCATTATCCTAATTGAGAAGTATCATCAACCTTTTATCACCCATTGTGTGGGTTGAACAGACCTGCCTGGTGATTCTGTGTCCATACAATCAATACCTGTATCCGCCTTGTCCCTCTACTGTCTCATATGATGTGCCCGTTGAGAACTGCTGATTTAAATGACAAAACAGTCAAGAGGAGGGAGTGGGAACAGCTGAACTCATTTCAGATGGAAATGTGATGCTCCTTCAGCTCCGCTGTGCTGTGATGGCTCCCAGACTTGATGGAAGCTCTCACAAACTGAATGGCTTGGACTCAGTCGCATGCAGACTATGGGACAGTGAGCTTCACAGCTGCCCCCTGCCGTCTGTGTTAGCTTAAACGAGCCAAGAGCCCCTGATTTCAGGCCACTTCAGGCCGAGGAGATAGGTGATGTGTGGAATACCCTTTAGAGATAGACTGTCACTCAAATTGAGGTGGGGTCACCTGCCTTCTGGTTTTACAAAACTTACTTTGTTCAGAGATCAAGTCATTTAATATTTTAAAGTTTTTAAAAAATATTAGAACTGATAAAAGGCCTGAAAGTGATAGCAAAATCTAATGGGGAAAAAAAATCATCTGCTATAATATAATCTTTTTGTTCTTATGGCTTTATTGAGGTATAATTTATCTGTCATAAATTCCATCCATTTTAAAGTTTTAAATGATTTAAATTACTTCAGTGACTTTCCGCAGATTGATGGATTTGTGCAACCATCACTACCATCACGTTTTTTCATATTTCCGTCACCCAGAAAACTCCCCCATGCCTGATTCCAGTCTATCCAACTTGCATGCCGAGCCCCAGGAAACCGCCAGCCTGCTCCCTGTCTCCACAGATTCGCCTGCTCCGGACATTTCGAGAAATGGCGTCCTCCACATCTGGCCTCTTCCGGGCAGTGCGGCGCTTTTGACCTCTCTGTGTGGCAGCGTGTCAGGATTTGGTTCCTTTCACTGCTGAGCAGTGTCCACCGTGTGGACAGCACAGCCTGTACACGCTTCCTGGAGTGTACTCTTACAGCCTCGTGGCGCTCCTTTCACCCGCCTGCCTCCTGACCTCCTTGCCTGCTCTCCCCATGGAACACGGCCCCCCCAGGGATCCAGGGTCAGTCTGGGCTGCCTGGATTTGTCCTTGAAGCTGCAGCCTGGGCACTTTGCACTCCCTCCCTGCCCCCTCTCACCTCTGACTCCAAACTCCAGTCCCTGGGTCGGGGAGTGCGCCTTCTTACGTTACGTGAGGAAGTTATGACCAATATATTGAGCTTATTGGGTTGAGGATTTTGATCTCAGAAACCATTGCAGATTTTGAAACGTCCTGTGAGGAACAGAAATGGGATAGAGGAGATATCTGTGGAAATTACGTGCTCAGCCTAAGAGTGCTATGTCTAAACCTACCGTAATTTGTAGTCATCTCAGAAAAAGAAATGTATCATGAGCTCATTGTAGAAAATACGGAAAGCACGTAGAAAAAATAAGTCAACTGTAATTCAGCCCCAGAGTCCAACAGATTGATATACATCACTTTAGACTTAATTTATATGCAAATGTATTCAGGGTTGGGTTTTTTTTTTTTTTTTCAAGTTGACTTTCTATGAAAGCCGTGTTTCCCGATGTCATCAAATAGTTTTGAAAATTTGAATGTTATGATGATGAGAAGGATACAAGGAGAAAGATGGTAGGGAGAGAGTTCAGAAAGACAGGTGATGTCACTTATGGTTTTGACTGAGGTTACTGTAAGGAATTAGGAATTTATTCTAAGTGTGAGGCAAAGCATTAGACTCTTTGCAGAGACGTATTTGATATGCTTTACATTTTAAAGCAACACTCTGGCCACAGGATGGAGAACCCATTGAGGGGTCAAGAAAGGGAAGAGGTCAATTGCTTAAGAGGCTCAGCTGGAGATATGCCCCTCACCTAGGGCAGCGATTCAGAACGGTGGCAAGAGGCTGGATTGACGAGGCATCCTGAAAGAGAGGCGAGTGGAATCTGAATGGACTGGATGTGCTGGAGGAAGACGAGGAGGGTCAGGAGTGACCCCTGCCCCATCCCAGCCGCGCGTGTAGACCTCTGTGCCCTGACTCGGCCTCGGCAGAGCCGCCGGGAGCGGAGCCGGTGGGAGCGGAGCCACCGCCTTCTGTCTGGCTGACGTGTGGCAGCTAGTGTCTGGAAGGTTTCCATCTCTGGGGGCCGCCCTGTTCCTTGTCTGTCCTGTGACTGGAGAGAGGCGGCTTCTGTTGCCACGCTGGCTTGTTTGGGCTTCTTAGTCTGTGTCCATCGGCATTTCTGGTTGGTCAGTTTCTGCCAGCAAGAAGAAAATCCAGCAAATTCAACCACCGTGTCGTTCCCCGGGTCCCAAGGTTCCTAACCCACTTACGGTCTTTCCACTG
Organism: Madoqua kirkii; assembly: GCA_006408675.1. NCBI lineage: Eukaryota > Metazoa > Chordata > Mammalia > Artiodactyla > Bovidae > Madoqua > Madoqua kirkii. The sequence goes on along the minus strand of SJYC01011314.1, from coordinate 79,353 downwards.
TTTGGTCTCCTTAGGTTTATTTTATGTACAGTGTCCAGAGGTTCTAATTGTACTTGCCAGGAGGAGGAGGGGAAAATACACCTACTCCATCTCCTGGAAAAGGAAAATTTTCTGATTTTTTTTGTTTGTTTGAAAGTTTCTAGTGTTCTAATACCATGTTTTCCTGGCACCTCTGCGCTGTGATGAGCTTGAATTGCTCCCCTTTGGAAGACGTTTAAAAGTAAGATCAGTCAACCAGTTACCAACTTCTGTGTGATAAAATTTCAGCATAACTCACATAATTTTAGTAACATAATCTCTATTTTGGCATAAGGTTTTTAAGAATATTCCGTTAAAATTAATATCTAGATAATTTTCTTCCCAGAAGGGCTTTATAGAATGAGAAATGTCATCATTTTCATTTTTAAATAGATAATTATTGGTGATTTATGTCCACTGTGGCTACTAAAGCTGGAAAATGGCTTTGTGAAATCTGCATAATTAAGTGGTAGATAAGATCTATATCATATCCATTCTATGTTAAAAAATATACCAAAACACATATACACAAACACATACATAAATTTAAGCAGGAAAGAAGTCCAGGTCCAATATTCTATTCCATTATTTTTACAGCAAAAACAAACATTTCCAAAAGTCTTGCCTTAATGATAGTATTTGTCTAGCAGTTAAATATCCAATTGTATTGTTTTCTTTTTAGATCAGAAGCCTACGCTAGTCCAGAACGAGATTTCTTAACGTAACTAGTTCTCATTCTTATTTTTTAAGTAGCCAATTCTTTTTTTCTATTTCAAATTTACTTTATAAGATTTAACAGTTAATCTATAGAAAGATTCTAAATAAGAATGCCCTAACCAGTGCCATTCCAAAGAAAATATTATCAAACTATAAATTTCCATAATTGGAGATTCTTACTTAAAAGCTTATAATACCAAAAATAAAAAAATTAAATCTGCTTGGGGTAGAGGCTCTTCTTTTCTGGCCTGAGGGCCTTACCCATTATGGGTAAGCACCCTGAAGCTTTGCCTTGGTTGGTGTAGGGCCAGCAACTCGACATTTGGGGGCTGCCCACCTGTCGGACCGGAGTTACTGGGGCGGTGGGAGGGTGGACTGCAAACCTCTCCTCCCGTTTTCCTTATTAGTCTCCACGTCCCTCTAGGTGACCGCCCTATTTTCCATTCACCCAGCAGTCACGTGGCCAGATATTCTTAAGACAAGTTCCCTGGGGCCTGCCCTGGGGAGGCAGCTTGCGAAGCAGCTTGTTGAAGGGTGTAAGTCTCAGTTCAGTTCAGCCGTTCAGTCGTGTCCAACTCTTTGAGACCCCATGAATTGCAGCACACCAGGCCTCCCTGTCCATCACCAACTCCCGGAGTCCACTCAAACTCATGTCCATCAAGTCAGTGATGCCTTCCAACCATCTCATCCTCTGTCGTCCCCTTCTCCTCCTGCCCTCAATCTTTCCCAGCATCAGGATCTTTTCCAGTGAGTCAGTTCTTCGCATCAGGTGGCCAAAGTATTGGAGTTTCAGCATCAGTCCTTCCAATGAATGATCAGGACTGATTTCCTTTAGGATGGACTGTTTGGATCTCCTTGCAGTCCAAGGGACTCTCAAGAGTCTTCTCCCACACCACAGTTCAAAGCATCAATTCTTCGGTGCTCAGCTTTCTTTATGGTCCAACGCTGGTCCAACCCAGGGATTGAACCCAGGTTTCCCACATTGCAGGTGGATTCTTTACCAGCTGAGCCACCAGGGAAGCTGGGTATAAGTTTATTATGAAGTAAGATTCTTAAATGTAACTCTGGTAGGCCTAGTAAATAAGTAACTTGCCAATGTCGTCTGAAGCTTAGCTTGGCACTCACTGTGGGAAACCTCTGCTTTATTGCACATTTGTCAGATCTATATCCTCAGTTTCTTTCCATATTTGCAAATTTATTTTCAAGCCGTGGAAAATGTAGTATGGTGCTTAAAAAGAAAAACTGAACACTTACTATTGCTGATAGAGGGAGCTGCGATTGACTAATTTTAATAGAGTCCTTTTTCCAGCAGTCTGGCACGTAGTGGTTTTGACTGAGATTAATAGAGAGATGTGTCCTTTTTGTTCTGTTTAGACTCTGACTAAAGCTTGCACTTCACTGAATTTGAGTTTGAGTAACATCTTTCTTTCTTTCTCTGTGGCCTGTATTTTTGCCAAAGTATGGAATGCCTGCTCTAAAACACCATATTACTGAATCTGGGGACACCTTGGGGAGTCTGTGGCTGTGATTCAGAGGATATGGGAACTATAAGGGGAAAGTTAGGTTTATTTTTGTAGAAGCTAGCTGTTTAAACTCAGCTTCTAACGGTGACAAAGACACGAGCACTGCTGATACAGTCTCCTGTCCGATTATGGTTGGAGCTGCCTCGAAATATTCCTTACTTTCATTGCCACTTCTGCAACAAATTCACTCTTTTTAGCATTTTGATACCAATTTTAAAAGCATTAGTATCCTTTGTAATTTATGTATTTTGTATATGCATTTGGCCGTTGAACGACATAGATTTGAACCACATGGGTCCGCTTACACGTGGGTGTTTTTAGATGGAACTGCTGCATTACTGCATGGCCTGTGGTTGGCTGAGGGCAGAGACCAAACCACAGATACTTAGGAACTTAGGGTGCGCAGGGCCAACTATAAAGTTATGGATCGACTTTCAACTGCTCAGCAGCTTGGCACCCCTGATCCCTGAGCTGTCCAGGGGTCGCCTGTGCATGCAGAAATGTTGGAGGAGCCTCATGCTTTTCCTCTTGAGTGTTCTGTCTGCCTGTAACATGTTTCTTTTTCTCCTGTAGCATCAGCCACTACGTGATTGTGATGTCCATGACCATCTTCATGGTGTTTCTCAACTGCCTGGCTCAGATGCTCATGACAAAGAAGCTCGGTCTGTGTGGCAGACCCAAAAGCCATGTCGTGTAGAGTCGCCGGAGCCGACTTTCGGCACCCAGGGGCTCTTCCTCATTCTCCTTTTCACTAAAACTTTGTCGAGGACTCGTCACGAAGATGGAAATCACCGTGTAACACACTCTGCACGTATAAGGAAGCTACATGTGGATTCTGAATTTATAGGCTGTCTGGAATAAAAGAGCTTCCATTTTCCTGAGGTTTGGTGTGCGTGAAATAGTGGTTACACCCGTGGAAAAGCCTCGTAAGGCATTCTCCATTTTCATTTTTCCCGCTGGTTGGAAACTTCTTCTCACTGATGTTTCAGAGCAGCCATAACAATCTTCAGTCCCCACTGTACAGCCTCCTGTGTAACATGCTCCTGAGGGGGCCACGCTGATCACATCTGCAATCAATGCACTGGCTGAACTTGAAGGAAATCACCAGGTGGCCCCATAAATATTGATCAACTCTCAGCACTGGTTTTGCAAGTGGTTCTAATGACTAAACAGCACTAGAGAAATAATCAGGATGTGGAGAAAAATGTCTGCAGGTGTTTTTTAATTGTAAGACTTAATAACTATTAATTTCCATAGCTTTTATCATGCACTGTTCCAACAGAAATCTTTAATTGATTAATTTATTTGGAGGTGCACCACACGGCATGCGGAATCCCCCCCAACCAGGGGTTGAACCTGGGCCCCGTGCACTGGAAGTGTGGAGTCTTAACGTCTGTACCTCCAGGGAAAAGTCCTTGACAGAATTTTTTTAATCAGTGGTTATTGCTGGCACTGTCATAAGAACCCACATTGAAACTGCTTTCCTTTCAGGCTGTGTGACTCTAGCCCACAGGCCCAGTCTTCTCATTAAATTTTAATTTCTGTTTAAACTAACTGTAATGGACAGAACATCTTGAGAGTAATTTTTATTTGGATTTTTCATGAAGTGACCTTTACATATCACTGTAGAGTTGGACGTTTGCCCATGATGTGCCAGGAGAGTTTGGCTGATGCTAGGCTTTCTTGGTCTGAATCCCATTAAAAAAATAAATAATTGATTTTAAATTAAGTTATAGCATCACCAGTTCACATTAATGATGAGAAAAAGCCCTCTACAGATTAGTAGATTTTTCAAATTGGCAGGTGAGTGAAGAAATATAATTTAGGAGATTCACAAATCAGCTTGGCAAAATGTGCTTTCTTAATGCCTGTTTATGATGAAGTATAAATAGTACTGTGATAGTATTTCATGCATACAGGAGTACAAAAAAAAAAAAAAGATGTGCTGACGTCAGTAGAAGATGCCGTGTCATCTGTGGCACAGAATCGAGGTGAACGGTGGGGAAGCTGCGGGAGCTGGAGCCGTGTCGGCAGGTGGAGAGCCTGTGAACCTCCGCAGCACCTCAAAGGGTGTTTGATCAGTCCTTTCACAAGTCAGAGAAAACTGACTTTATAAACACATTGTTATTTTTCCTTTTATATCTAGTTTTGCCTTTCATCTTTTTCCAGAGTTTCACACAGAGGAATTTACTGAATATTTTATTTCAACAGGGTGAAAGGTGCTCTGTACTTTACTTTGATTTTTGAAGCATGTCTCTTTAATATTATTTCAAGTCAGTGTGAGTTTACACTACAGGGGTCGCCCCTGCAGCCGTGGGCCGGCCCTGCGGTACTCACCGGGGGACAGAGTTTGCAGGCTGGGCCTTTTCGGTTGCATGGCTTATCACAATATCTTGAAGTATTTTGAAATGCGTATTTTTATATTGAATAACAGAAAAATAAAGTGTGAGTGGATGTGTCTCTCCTGCCGGCTCGTCGTGGCTCCCCTTGCCCCTGGGCGTGGGGTGTCCTCTGCAAGCGGGCTCAGTGTTTTCCTGCCAGTGGTTGCTCAGCAGCTGGTTGTGATCTCGGAACTGTGGCGAGAGAATGTGAGGACTTGTCTTTCTCCTCTGCCCTGGGCTTTTAATACAGCACATTATATTTCTGTTTAAGATATTTAATTACTTTTTCATCCTAACTATGAATACCAGATTTTCAAGTCAAGACTTAAGGCATTTGCTGATTAACATGTGTTTAAATTAGGAATGCTGTAAGAATTAAGGTGGGGATATCAGGTTGGAAAAATACTGAGCAACAACAATAACCAAAAACCACTGTCTCATGGTGCGTGAATAAATCTCGGAGGAAGCGCACAGGCTTCAGGAAACTGTCTGCAGCCTGTCTGTAATTTACTAGTGCTTGGATTCTCTGTACCACTTTATTTAATGTGCTATGTTCAGAACACAAAGTGCTTTTTAACTTTTTAGGGAAATAACAAGTGGTGGTTTGAAGTGTGAGTCGCTGAGTTGTGTCTGACTCTGCGGTCCGGGGCCTGCCGGGCTCCCCGTCCCTGGGATGCTCCAGCAAGAACACTGGAGGGGGTTGCCATGCCCTCCTCCAGGGGACCTTCCCAACCAGGCGTATTCTCAGTAATCCCCTCAGATGATTGAACCATGGGAGAGCTGAACTACACACCGAGAAAATCCACCCACCACTCACTGCTTCTCATGACAAACTGGCCCCGAGTTTCTGCAGCCCAGGTGTGAGGACGCACACCTCCGCCGCCCACACCCCACCTCCACTCCTGTGGCGGCCGGGGACGCGTGTGCCCCTCCACCTGCTGACCCACACTGGGCCGTCAGAGACGTCATTCTGACGGAGCGGGCCGAGCTGAACGGAGGGGTGCGTTGCGTGGGGCTTGTCTCGAGATGGCGCCGAGCTGCGGGCTCCTGGTGCTCTCCTGGGAGAAGCAGGTGAGCGGACACGCATTGGATGCCCTTTGGTAGGAGGACTGGCCACCCCCCAGAGGAGGGTGAGCCAACCCGGCTCAGACATCCGGAGAGGGTCCCCTTCAAGCAGTTCTGAGAGCCACTTTAAGGGACTGGAGACGGCTTGGTAACTTCTCAGCCTTTCAGAGCTCTTCTTATATCGACTTCCTCTCCATCTGTAGAATGTTACAGAATGGGATCGGTAGGGTGGGTGCTTCCAACACTATGGTAGTATTAATACCTTGCAGCATTTTCCTGTTTCTGCATCACCGTGGTTTGTTAAAAAAAAAAAAAAAGTGGGTGGGATTTCTGCTCTTAATAGTCATTCTATAAAAAGAATGTTTCAGAACTAACGTATCACTTATAAATTTCCTTAGAGACACTAATACAGGTCGTTAATTGTCAAGTCACCACCCTAAGCATTGGAGTATTTGCCATACAGCAGTGTTTATCAAAGTATATCCCTTGGAACATGAGTTTCTGAGGATCCAAATAGATGTCATAATAAAAAAATGTTCCCTGATCAAGTATATTTGGAAATAAGTCAAATGCTGGCTGGATCAAGGGCAAGAATCCCATGGATTCGACCTACAGATAGAAGGTCAGTTGATTAAATTGTTTCAGAACTAACGTATCACTTATAAATTTCCTTAGAGACACTAATACAGGTCGTTAATTGTCAAGTCACCACCCTGAGCATTGGAGTATTTGCCATACAGCAGTGTTTATCAAAGTATATCCCTTGGAACATGAGTTTCTGAGGATCCAAATAGATGTCATAATAAAAAAATGTTCCCTGATCAAGTATATTTGGAAATAAGTCAAATGCTGGCTGGATCAAGGGCAAGAATCCCATGGATTCGACCTACAGATAGAAGGTCAGTTGATTAAAAATGAAGATATTGTCTACTGCTTCATAGCAAACTACCTCAAACTTACCAGCTTAAAACACATGTTTCACAGTTGCTATGGGTCCAAGACGGGCATTTAACTTAATGAATGCATTGTGAAGGAAAAAGATAGCAGTATGCCCCAAATTTCCACGTGCTTGACTGCACACCCAACCTCTGAGTTCCCCTTCAGCCTAGTACATATACTTCAGAAATGCCCTGACATACTTTTATGTTTAAAAACCCTCAATTTATCACAGTTTCAAAAAATAGTGTCATATACTTAATCGAATCTTTGTTTTTTCTGAGAGCTCGAAAAAACATTTTCATTTTTACTTTTATTGTGAGAAAACTTTAAAAAGTACTGACAATTTTACCTGCCTCTGATGGTGTGATCACTCATCTAGAGCCAGACACCCTGGAATGTGAAGTCAAGTGGGCCTTAGAAAGCATCACTATGAACAAAGCTAGTAGAGGTGATGGCATTCCAGTTGAGCTGTTTCAAATCCTGAAAGATGATGCTGTGAAAGTGCTGCACTCAATATGCCAGCAAATTTGGAAAACTCAGCAGTGGCCACAGGACTGGAAAAGGTAACTTTTCTTCCCAGTCCCAAAGAAAGGCAATGCCAAAGAATGCTCAAACTACTGCACAATTGTGCTCATATCACATGCTTGTAAACTAATGCTCAAAATTCTCCAAGCCAGGCTTCAGTAATACGTAAACCGTGAACTTCCTGATGTTCAAGCTGGATTTAGAAAAGGCAGAGGAACCAGAGATCAAATTGCCAACATCCGCTGGATCATGGAAAAAGCAAGAGAGTTCCAGAAAAATATCTATTTCTGCTTTATTGACTATCCCAAAGCCTTTGGCTGTGGATCACAATAAACTGTGGAAGATTCTGAGAGAGATGAGAATACCAGACCACCTGACCTGCGTCTTGAGAAATCTGTATGCAGATCAGGATGCAACAGTTAGAACTGGACATGGAACAACAGACTGGTTTCAAATAGGAAAAGGAGCACGTCAGGGCTGTATATTGTCATCCTGCTTATTTATCTTCTATGCAGTGCACATCATGAGAAACGCTGGACTGGAAGAAACACAAGCTGGAATCAAGATTGCCAGGAGAAATAATCAATAACCTCAGATATGAAAATGATACCACCCTTATGGCAGAAAGGGAAGAGGAACTAAAAAGCCTCTTGATGAAAGTGAACAAGTTGGCTTAAAGCTCAACATTCAGAAAACGAAGATCATGGCATCTGGTCCCATCACTTCATGGGAAATAGATGGGGAAAATGGAAAGAGTGTCAGACTTTATTTTGGGGGCTCCAAAATCACTGTAGATGGTGACTGCATCCATGAAATTAGAAGACGCTTACTCCTTGGAAGAAAAGTTATGACCAACCTAGATAGTATATTCAAAAGCAGAGACATTATTTTGCCAACGAAGGTCCGTCTAGTCAAGGCTATGGTTTTCCCTGTGGTCATGTATGGATGTGAGAGTTGGACTGTGAAGAAGGCTGAGCGCCAAAGAAATGATGCTTTTGAACTGTGGTGTTGAAGAAGACTCTTGAGAGTCCCTTGGACTGCAAGGAGATCCAGCCTGTCCATTCTGAAGGAGATCAACCCTGGGATTTCTCTGGAAGGACTGATGCTAAAGCTGAAACTCCAATACTTTGGCCTCCTCATGCGAAGAGTTGACTCATTGGGAAAGACTCTGACGCTGGGAGGGATTGGGGGCAGGAGGAGAAGGGGACGACCGAGGATGAGATGGCTGGATGGCATCACAGACTCGATGAACGTGAGTCTGCGTGAACTCCGGGAGTTGGTGGTGGACAGGGAGGCCTGGTGTGCTGCAGTTCATGGGGTCGCAGAGAGTCGGACACGACTGAGCGACTGCACTGAACTGCACTGCATGAGCCATGTAACCCTGGACTGGTAACCTTCAGTAGTAAGGGATGGACATCCAGTCAACTAGAAATTGAAGCAAGTCTTTGTAGATCCTAGGTTAGGTCCTTTACCAGAAAAGCAAATCCACAGCAAGCACCGGCATGCTTTCTCGTGACCGGCCGCTAGAGAAGGGGATCCCTGGCTTCTTATTTCACTTAATTCTCTCCCCAGGTCACCCCTCTCTCCTCCCTTAGTTACGTTAGAACACAGTGTTTTTCTTCGTGCATGTGCTTTTCTTTATGAATTAATTTCCATCAGTTCTTTTTAAAAACTTTTGATTCTGGAGTTGATTATAATTCCCATCGGTCCTTAAATTCATGATGTGGTGTGAGCGTGTGGCGCTCAGCTGGGCCGTCTCCGAGGCATTCTCTTTCTTCTGCAGTGACCGCCTCCGTTGCTAACCAAGGTCTCTAGCAGGTGGCATGGGTTTAGAGACTTCCCTCACCACAGCTGACTAAGGGTGCACATTTGACCCAAGCCAGGCCAGTCTGAGTTCTGGGCAAGATTTTCACGCTAGAACAAAGAGACACTAAAATTCAAAATTCAGGCGTCATTGATGGCTAAGTGAGATCCTCCAGTAACCTTACAATGACTAACTTTCCACCACATCTTTATGCAATAAAAAGAGAGATTAATTTTATTGGTATTTCTGAGAGCACTGTGGGTAATGACAAGTCCAAAGTTCCACTAATGTGCTGTTTATCTGTGTGTGTGTGTGTGTGTGTGTGTGTGCATGCACGCTCAGTCATATATACTTGTATGTTTATTCAACGAGTCAGAACGGTCCAGCGGTGTCCTTGCTGGCCCCTGTGGCTGTCTCCTCTGCCGCCCAGCTTCCCTTGGTCCCAGCTGGTTTTTAACCCTTCCTAATCATTCCACAGGCCGTCATCTCCTCAGAATTCTTATCTGCACCGTTTACTCTCACACCCCGAGAACTTGAATTGCTGTGCATGCTCTGAATGTATTTGTGTCTCTTCAGTGCTTAGTGTGGTTTCTAATTACAGCTTTTTAAAATATTGTGATGAAACTTATACAGCCCTTACAATGTGCCAGGCATTGTTTTAAATGCTTTACAAATATGACCTTTTTGATACTCATAATAACCCTGTGAAGGAGGTTTTATACTATTCTACAGATGGTAAAAGCAGCACAGGATGGTTATAAAGAACTTACCCAGGATCCCACAATTATTGTGAGGACTTAAAAAAAAAAAAATTTTAAATGAATAGTCTCCCCTCAAACATTCTATCCTGAAATCTGCATAAGAGTGTTTGTAGCGTTTGTAGCATTTGCTTCTGTAAACACAGTTACTATACCTAAGCAGGTGACGTAAAAGCTAGACTTTTTCAGCTCTTTGTCTCTTGCCGAAGTCACTTCAGTCATGTGCGAGTCTGTGCGACCCCATAGATGGCAGCCCACCAGGCTCCCTTGTCCCTGGGGTTTGTTTGTCTAATCAACTATAATTAGGAAAACATGCTTTTGAAGTTGCCTGTCCGTGTGCTGAGTCGCTTCAGTCATGTCTGACTCTGCAACCCCATGGACTGTAGCCTGCCAGGCTCCTCTGTTCCTGAGATTCTCCAGGCAAGAATACTGGAGTGGGTTGCTGTGCCCTCCTCCAGGGGATCTTCCTGACCCAGGGATGGAACCCCTGTCTCCTGCGTCTCCTGCATCACAGGCGGATTCTTTACCACTGAGCCACCTGTGTGCACTGGGCATGGAGCAGACATGTGCCCGAGTCTTACTGTGCATCTTTGAGGCGCTTGTCAGCTGTCTCCCTCCCTCTTCTCTTTAATCATCATTACAGGGAGGAAGGGAATACTGGAAGGAAGGGAATATTCTCCATTACAGGAAGGAAGGGAATACTGGAAGGAAGGGAATATCCTCAAGCACTTGGAGTTTGGTCAAGTCCTGGAAGACCAGAAGCCGCTTGGATCCCACTAAAGACATGTCCGCATCCTAACCCCTGGGGCCTGTGAGTGTGACGTTAAAAAGGGTCACTGAGGGTGTAGCTAAGTCAAGACTCTTGAGATGGTGTCATTCTGAATCACCGAGGTGGGCCATAAACCCAGTGGCAGGAGTCCGTCTAAGGCAGAAAAGGAGGACTCCCCTGGCGGCCCAGCGGTTAGGAATCCACCGCCAGTGCAGGGGCGTGGGTTCAGTCCTTGGTCCGGGAAGATTCCACATGCAGCGGGGCAGCTCGGCCAGTGCGCCACAACTGCTGAGCCCATGAGTCATGACTCCCGACACCCGCCTCCTAGAGCCCCCGCGCCATGAGAAGCCCCCGCCGTGAGAAGCCCCCGCACTGTGATGCGGAGGAGCCCCCACTTGCTGCAACTAGAGGCAGCCTGGGTGCAGCGTGAAGACCCGGCACAGCCATAAATGAATGAACAGATACCAGAGAGAGAGGGAAGGGGAGGAGGAGGAGGAGGCCTTGTGAGGACGAGGCAGACCGAGGCGCCGCGCCAGAGCGCAAGGAGCGTTCCGAGCCCCTGCAAGCTGGAAGCAGCAGGAAGGGGGAATAAGGTGGCCAGGGGCTTCTGGCCTCCAGAACTACGGGAGTAAAGTACTCCCATTTGTGATGATGTGTTGCGGAGGCCCGAGGAAGCTGTCGCACTTGCGGAGGTGACTTTTACAGACTCATTGGCCACTTTTGGGATGGAGCCACAGCGCTTGCTGGGCTAAGCTGTACTGCTCACCAGGTCATGAGTATGAACCCCACGGTTTAGCCTGAAGTGTGAACAGTAAAATAACATCAAGATTGCTAATGGCTTTCCTGGGACATTCTTGCCATATTTTTCTGGAAGTAGTCAAGAGAACCTGAGGCTTTTTCAGTTTGGGGATTTATATGTCTGGATTCAGTTAAAGCCAGAAAGTCCTGCGTCTGGTTGTCCTTTAAACCATGGCCTCACCCCCCCTAACCCTGTGGCGTCCGTGACCTCATCTAGAAGGTGAGGGCATTTTCCCACAGGATCCTGGCACGCAAGTCCGCTCAGCCTTTGCTCCAGACTCGGCATGAATCAGGGCCCGGCGGCGCATCATGAGCACGCTGTCCGCACCTGAGAGGGAAGCCTTCCAGTGGAGTGCCCTTTGTGAAGCCGTGAGTCTTGTGTGATGACGTTCCAGTTCATGAGGTCTTATCCCATGTGAGTCTGCATGCTGGGTGGAGCTGCTGGTTTTACTGTTTCTCGGGCTGCAAGTCCGCTCAGCCTTTGCTCCAGACTCGGCATGAATCAGGGCCCGGCGGCGCATCATGAGCACGCTGTCCGCACCTGAGAGGGAAGCCTTCCAGTGGAGTGCCCTTTGTGAAGCCCTGAGTCTTGTGTGATGACGTTCCAGTTCATGAGGTCTTATCCCATGTGAGTCTGCATGCTGGGTGGAGCTGCTGGTTTTACTGTTTCTCGGGCCGAAGAGGTCTGAGAGGGAGGAGCATGGAGAGGTGGGCCCTTGAGCTGTCCCTGGGGTCTCTGCCCTAGTGTGACATGAGGTGCTCCGGTTCCTTCGTTTGTCTGATGGACCAGCTCCTCCGAGGCCACTGGCGTCGGGAAGCTGGCGGGGCCTGGGTCAGGTTTGGTGGGTTTGGCCCTGGGCAGTGAGTGCTTCGACACGCGCTGCAGATGCTCGTGACTGCTGTCTGTTCCTCATCGGCCTTTAATAACAGGCCTGTCAGGAGGACCTGCGCTGATCTCTCTTCCCACCTGGTCACCTCTCCCCTCCCGTTTTCTTACTGGCGGTTGAAGTTACAGCCCTGCTCCTGAATACACCCTGGAGTGCGGCGGTCACCCCTACTAAACTCCCCATTTCCTGCCTCATCAAATTCAGCTTTGCCAATTCCACCAGTTTCATTGGCTGCCAACAGAGCAAATGTGACTTCTTTCAAGAAAACCAGTAGCTGAAACTCCAGTACTTGGACCACCTCATGTGTGTTGAGACCTGACGGAAGCCGTGACAAGCTTCAAGGACTAAAGTAGCCAGAGCTGCAGTCACAGAACAAGCTGGGTCACTGCCCAGAGGAGCTGAGGTCATCCTCCCCCGACCCTGAGACTCAGCCGGCCAGCATACTCCCTGTAGCCTGGTTAGAGCTAGCCCAGATAACACGAGAAGTCCCTTAAGCGAGCCCGCATGCGCGAAATTCAGCCAATTAAGATGCCAAGGACCCCTGGCAACCAATCCACCCTTGCCAACTCACTGTCTTTGTTCTAAGTCTATAAATACTCCTGTAATTCTGGGCTCGGGGGTCTCTGCCTCACTCCACTGCGTTGGATGTGAGAGTGCCCTAACTCGAGTTAGCAATAAACTCCCTTCTTGCCTTTGCATTGCTGTGGTGGACTTGTTCTCTCAGTCTATTTGGAGACTTGGACTCGGAGCGTGACAATGTGAAGAGCTGATTCTGGGAAAGTCCCTGATGCTGGAAAGATTGAAGGCAAAGGGAGAAGGGGGTGGCAGAGGATGAGATGGTGGGATGGCATCACCGACTCAATAGACATAAATTTGAGCAAACTCTGGGGTATGGTGAGGGACAGGGGAGCCTGGTGTGCTGCTGTCCATGGGGTCAGAGTCAGTCAGTCACGACTTAGTAACTGAACAACAACACAGATCAAGAAACAAAGTGAATTTCTCTTTCTTTCGTTCATTCATCTACCCCATCGTCCTCCCTTCCCTTTCTCTCTCTCTCTCCGAGGCCCTCTATGTCAGCTAGAGGGCTTCCTTTGTAGCTCAGTAGGTAAAGATCTGCCTGCAAAGCAAGAGACCAGGTTCGACCCCTGAATCAGGAAGATCCCTGGAGAAGGAAATGGCAACCACTCCAGTGTTCTTGTCTGGAGCGTCCCATGGATGGAGAAGCCTCGTGGACTTTGGTCTCTGGGGTTGCTAGGAGACTGGATTAGGGAACTTGAAATGGTTAGAGATCCTGTGTGCTGTGCTTAGTCACTCAGTTGTGTCCGACCCTCTGCGACCCCGTGGACTGTAGCCCGCGGGTGACTCTGTCTGTGGAGTCTCCAGACAAGAATACTGGGGTGGTTGTCATGCCCTCTTCCAGGGGCTCTTCCCAACTCAAGGATAGAACTGGGGTCTCCTGCACTGCAGGCAGATTCCTTACCAGCTGAGCCACACTGCAGGCAGGATTTGCAATTGTTTTCCTCAGGCTTCGTAGGTGGACAGAAAAGGTAGTGGGGGTAGGAGAAAAATAGAAGAGAGTAGTTGAGATCCAAAGGGTTCTCTGCATCAGTTTACCCAAAAGGGGCAGAAAAAATGAAAAGTGGCATAAAGCCGTCAGAAGAATGGAGCAGATTTTCTCCTCCCAGCAATGCTTCTTCCTGCTCCCTTCCTATCTCAGCCGGAAATTGTGTTCCTGCGCCAGAGAACTCCAGGGAGAGAGACAAAGACAGCCAGGCTCCTGGAAGCGGCTCTCAGCGCGGTCGCCGCCTCCATGTGACCCGTGAGAGCCTTGTTCCTGCCTGTGGGACGCTGCTTTTCACGTGCAGACATGGTGGCACCTGTCTACTGAACTGGAGGCAAGCACAGGGATCTGATTTTTTGGGAATCAGGATACTGTTGCTGCCTATGAAGACGTTGTTCCTTTCTTCCTCTGATGGTAACTTACTTACTTGGACAGCAAACCCCAAACCTTGACCATGTTAGCTTCATATTCTAAGGAGCTGAGAAAACAGAACCAGGGAGCTGGTTTAAAAGGGACGTCTCTTACCTAGGAAATTCCAGCAACTTTTAACCTACATGTAGGTCATTTTCAAAATGGCACTTTGTTCAGAATTGTTATCCTTTATTGCACGGGGCTTTTCAGTTTGAATCACTAGAATCACAATAAGGAAAAGAGGAGAAAATTGTTTCTAAAAATTTTAAGTGGAAAATTCTGGAAGCTTTCTCAAGAAGACTATTTTTTTGTTTGCTACTACCATCGAAATAATGGCATTTCCTTCAACTAAAATATTTGTAAAGCTTCTGTTTCTTCTGTTTCTTTTTAGAGCAGATGGTCTGAACGGCCTGAGTCTGTCCCAACTGGTTTGATTTATTCTTCCAGAGTTGCTGAAACCTTAGAAGGATAAACAACTCAGGACAATGCCGTCAGCCTATGCTATATTGAGTCTTTGCTGTCACACTGGCAAAGAGAGACCCCCAGGAGGCCCACTAGATAAAGGCTGCAACACCTTCCAACTGCTGGGCATTCTTATTGTCACAGGGTTGTCACCATTAAGGGCAAGGGGAAGGAGCTGGACGCGAGTGTGTCAGCCATCCAGCGGGATCTCTCTCTGGACTGAAGAATGTGGGACCGTTCCTGCACAGTCTCTGAGCCTGATGCACAGGGAGGTCGAAGTACAGAAACGTACGAGTGTGGAGCAGAGAAAGGTTTGTTTCCGGGCCAGGCAAAGAGGCATATAACCCACCTCCTTGAAAGCTTTCCGCAACGCCTTGCACTGGGAGGTGAGGGAGTGCAGTGGTTAGCTGCCACAAGCTTCCTGGTGTGGGGTCCTTTGTTCTTGTCCACGTAGGTCAGGGCGCGCTCACTTTCGCATAAACCTCCATCAAAGCAAGGGTTATTCTCTGTTCTGACACGAAAGGGAAAGGGAGGCATTAAACTGTCTCCAAGCCTTCCTGCAGCTTTTACCACTTAAACCCCGTGGTCAGAAAAGCGGCTTCATCGCCCTCCTTTTGCTTGTTCAAGGTCCCGAGCTCGACGTTCGCCCTCTGAGATCCGGCCCGGCCGAGAGGAGGGTCCCTGTGCGGGCAGGCAGGCTCCGGGGAGCTCTCCTGCAGCCCCGGGGCCTCACAGCCCGGGACCCGTCGGGAAGGCAGACCTCGGCCGGCACTGCCCCGAGCCTGGCCCCGCGCCCTGCGGCTGCCTTCCCTGGGAGACCCCGGTGCCCGGGCCCAGGCGGCCTGCGGCTCCTCTGGCCACCGCGACAGGGCAGACTGTGACCTGGGGACTGTGACCCACGGTGGCCGCCACGGCGGCACCCCTGTGATGCCAGTCATTGCCGCAGCGCCACTGGGAGCAGCCACGGGCTCACGGTCACGGGCTCAGGGTCACGCCCTAACAGCCACCTGCTAACAGAGGCCGGCTAAGTCACGTGCTAATGGTCTCTGGGGTTGCTAGGAGACTGGATTAGGGAACTTGAAATGGTTAGAGATCCTGTGTGCCGTGCTTAGTCACTCAGTTGTGTCCGACCCTCTGCGACCCCGTGGACTGTAGCCCGCGGGTGACTCTGTCTGTGGAGTTCTCCAGACAAGAATACTGGGGTGGTTGTCATGCCCTCTTCCAGGGGCTCTTCCCAACTCAAGGATAGAACTGGGGTCTCCTGCACTGCAGGCAGATTCCTTACCAGCTGAGCCACACTGCAGGCAGGATTTGCAATTGTTTTCCTCAGGCTTCGTAGGTGGACAGAAAAGGTAGTGGGGGTAGGAGAAAAATAGAAGAGAGTAGTTGAGATCCAAAGGGTTCTCTGCATCAGTTTACCCAAAAGGGGCAGAAAAAATGAAAAGTGGCATAAAGCCGTCAGAAGAATGGAGCAGATTTTCTCCTCCCAGCAATGCTTCTTCCTGCTCCCTTCCTATCTCAGCCGGAAATTGTGTTCCTGCACCAGAGAACTCCAGGGAGAGAGACAAAGACAGCCAGGCTCCTGGAAGCGGCTCTCAGCGCGGTCGCCGCCTCCATGTGACCCGTGAGAGCCTTGTTCCTGCCTGTGGGACGCTGCTTTTCACGTGCAGACATGGTGGCACCTGTCTACTGAACTGGAGGCAAGCACAGGGATCTGATTTTTTGGGAATCAGGATACTGTTGCTGCCTATGAAGACGTTGTTCCTTTCTTCCTCTGATGGTAACTTACTTACTTGGACAGCAAACCCCAAACCTTGACCATGTTAGCTTCATATTCTAAGGAGCTGAGAAAACAGAACCAGGGAGCTGGTTTAAAAGGGACGTCTCTTACCTAGGAAATTCCAGCAACTTTTAACCTACATGTAGGTCATTTTCAAAATGGCACTTTGTTCAGAATTGTTATCCTTTATTGCACGGGGCTTTTCAGTTTGAATCACTAGAATCACAATAAGGAAAAGAGGAGAAAATTGTTTCTAAAAATTTTAAGTGGAAAATTCTGGAAGCTTTCTCAAGAAGACTATTTTTTTGTTTGCTACTACCATCGAAATAATGGCATTTCCTTCAACTAAAATATTTGTAAAGCTTCTGTTTCTTCTGTTTCTTTTTAGAGCAGATGGTCTGAACGGCCTGAGTCTGTCCCAACATGGTTTGATTTATTCTTCCAGAGTTGCTGAAACCTTAGAAGGATAAACAACTCAGGACAATGCCGTCAGCCTATGCTATATTGAGTCTTTGCTGTCACACTGGCAAAGAGAGACCCCCAGGAGGCCCACTAGATAAAGGCTGCAACACCTTCCAACTGCTGGGCATTCTTATTGTCACAGGGTTGTCACCATTAAGGGCAAGGGGAAGGAGCTGGACGCGAGTGTGTCAGCCATCCAGCGGGATCTCTCTCTGGACTGAAGAATGTGGGACCGTTCCTGCACAGTCTCTGAGCCTGATGCACAGGGAGGTCGAAGTACAGAAACGTACGAGTGTGGAGCAGAGAAAGGTTTGTTTCCGGGCCAGGCAAAGAGGCATATAACCCACCTCCTTGAAAGCTTTCCGCAACGCCTTGCACTGGGAGGTGAGGGAGTGCAGTGGTTAGCTGCCACAAGCTTCCTGGTGTGGGGTCCTTTGTTCTTGTCCACGTAGGTCAGGGCGCGCTCACTTTCGCATAAACCTCCATCAAAGCAAGGGTTATTCTCTGTTCTGACACGAAAGGGAAAGGGAGGCATTAAACTGTCTCCAAGCCTTCCTGCAGCTTTTACCACTTAAACCCCGTGGTCAGAAAAGCGGCTTCATCGCCCTCCTTTTGCTTGTTCAAGGTCCCGAGCTCGACGTTCGCCCTCTGAGATCCGGCCCGGCCGAGAGGAGGGTCCCTGTGCGGGCAGGCAGGCTCCGGGGAGCTCTCCTGCAGCCCCGGGGCCTCACAGCCCGGGACCCGTCGGGAAGGCAGACCTCGGCCGGCACTGCCCCGAGCCTGGCCCCGCGCCCTGCGGCCGCCTTCCCTGGGAGACCCGGGTGCCCGGGCCCAGGCGGCCTGCGGCTCCTCTGGCCACCGCGACAGGGCAGACTGTGACCTGGGGACTGTGACCCACGGTGGCCGCCACGGCGGCACCCCTGTGATGCCAGTCATTGCCGCAGCGCCACTGGGAGCAGCCACGGGCTCACGGTCACGGGCTCACGGTCACGCCCTAACAGCCACCTGCTAACAGAGGCCGGCTAAGTCACGTGCTAACGGCCACGTGCTACCAGAAGCTGGCTAGGTCATGTGCTGAGACGCCTACGTCACGTGCTAACTGCCACGTGCTGCCGGGGGAAGGCTAAGTCACGTGCTGCCAGAGGTTGGCTAAGTCACGTGCTAAGGGACGCCCGCTAAGTCACGTGTAACAGCCACGTGCTACCGGAGGCCGGCTAAGTCACGTGCTAACGGATGCACGCTGAGTGACACACGCTAACTGCAGGGGCTGAGGCCACACTCGGAAGGTCCGGCGCTGCCGTCGGTGCCCGCCAGCCACGGCCGTGTGCCCGCCCCACCCCGTCACAGTGCCAGCACAGCCTGGCTGCGGGAGGGCGCAGGTTGAGTGATGAGACTGGAATGTAACACCTGCTGCAGGGAAAGTACCTGCTGCTTCCTCTGCTTAAATAGAAAGCAGTGTTTCGCATCTTGCTGTTTTCCTGAGGCCAGTGCCCCGGGAGGATGTCTTAGGCCACAGCGCTCGCTCACTCGCAGCGGTTCCGGTTCCGGGGGGTCTGTGAGGGCGGCAGCGTCTCTTCCGTCCTCCATCTCCGGCCACTTCCGCCGTGCCTGTCCAGCCTCCCCAGCACGGTCGTGGAGGACGGCCCGTCTTTTGACAGGAGTCGCAGCCGCAGACCCAGAGTCATGAAGGCTGTTGGGATTCTCTGCAGGAAGAAAGCATTTTCAGTACATTTTGAAGTATTAAGGGACATCAAACTTGATGTAACTGTTAACCCAAAACGTTTTAAAAGTAGATTATTCTCCGGCGGGAGACCTGGATTCTTTCCCTGGTTTGGGAAGATCCCCGGGGAAAGGCCTGGCAGCCCGTTCCAGTGTTCCTGCTTGGAGACTCCCGTGGCTCGACCGAGCGACCGAGCACACCGTGTTCTCCAGCTTGTGAGGTCTGGCTTCCTAAGAGGGCTGCTATTAGCTTTGCTCTTGTGTCCCTATTGGAATCATTTGTTGCTGATTAATTCTTGGGGCCAGACACAGAATGAAACTTTCCACTTGCTTTTGAAGTTCAAAAAGGGCTACAGCTGTTTTAATGTGTTGGTTTTTCAGACTTAATCATCCTGAAAGAAAGAAAAGTGAAGTCACTCAGTCTCGTCCCACTCTTTGGGACCCGTGAATCCTCTGTCAATGGGCTTCTCCAGGCAAGACTACTGGAGTGGGTTGCCATTTCCTTCAACAGGGGATCTTCCTAACCCAGGGATAGAACCCAGGCCTCCTGCATTGTAGGCAGATGCTTTACCATCTGAGGCACCAGAGAAGGCCGTAATCATCCTGAGTCTTGTTCAAATTAGCTACTTGAAGGGTTTTCTTTTTTTTTTTTTGCCTACTTTTAAGTCATCTATGGAAAAAAGATATAATAGCGTTAACTAATCCTGTGAGTTCTCGATATTCCCATTTCTGAAACCTGGACTGTGTGGGTGTGTGCTAATTCGCTTCAGTCGCGTCCAGCTCTTCACGACCCCGTGGACTGTGGCCTGCCAGGCCCTCTACTCAGGATGCTCCAGGTAAGAGGACTGGAGTGGCTGCCGTGCTGTCCTCCAGAAACCTAGGCTAATGATCTTCCTTGTTTCCAAGTATTCTTTGTAATTGTTTTGTTTGATCCTTTCACAAAGATTTACCGCGTTCCTCTTGTGTGCCACTCATATTTCAGTGAAAGAGAGAGATACATGTAAACAAATACTTGTGTGTTCATGATGTATGTGGCGTAACTTATATATGTCCCAAGCGTTCAGGGCATCCAGAAAGTAAGCTGATAGCTCCTGACAAGGAGGAGTGACTGGGGGAGATTTCACAAATGTCATATTTGAAGTAGGCCTGTTAGGACAGATGTTACTAACTTGGAGGGTTTAAGGTGCATAGATGGCGGAAATCTAGGTAATAATCTGGGTGGAGCTTCAGTCTGACAGGGACAAGGACGAGAATGCTGTTTGGAATCTGCTGCGGGCTTGTTCCTTTGGCTTGACGCAGGGGGTGTGGGGTAGAGCAGGCAGAGGCAGATGGCGGCGGGTCATTCTGCTCGGTGTTCAGTGGCTGTGAGTACCTTGGTTTAGGATTTTAAAAATTAGCGGAAGAGGGCATTTACCGCAGAATGTTGAATTTTCTTTTTTAAAAACTTGATTAACCTTATTGCTGGCTGTGCCAGCCTCCACTGCTGCGTGCAGGCTCCCTGTGGCTGCAGCGAGCGGGGGCTCCTCCAGCTGCGGCGCGGGACCCTCTCTTGCGGCGCGTCCCTGCGTGCAGAGCGCGGGCTCTGGAGCGGGCTCAGTAGCCGCGTGCGCGGCCTTACTCACCCCTCGGCGTGTGGGGTCTTCCCGGACCAGTTGTTGAACCCGTGCCCACTGTGTTGGCGGGCAGGTCCTTAACCCCTGGGCCACCAGGGCAGCCCAAGGTGATGGGTTTTCTTCCTGTTCAGCGTGAGATGCCCAATGCAATCCTGGGGGGTCCCTCCTGGTTTGACGAATCAAGTCTTAGAAAAAAGGCCTGGGCCAAACGCAGGCACATATGGGAGTTGGTGGCACGTAAGATCTCTTGTGAGCTCGTCCCCAGCTGTTTCCCGATCGTCTCTGGTGACTGTCTCTTGCTGTCTTTTCCAGCCCTGCTCAGCTACACGCAGCTGCCTCCTCTTCCACTCTGGTTTTTACCCTTCAAGGTGCCTGAAACACTCTTTTTCTGAAAATGGGGAAAAAAAGCAAAACAAATCAAACGAAAAAGGAACAAAACTGTCTCTTAGTAGGAAAATAATCAATACACTGGCTAACTCACATGGTGGAACTCAATTTAATAGTTGGAACTAATGGATAAGATCTATGTTTATCAACATAAATAGGAACCTGCTGCTGCTGAGTCGCTTCAGTTGTGTCCGACTCTGTGCGACCCCATAGACAGCAGCCCACCAGGCTCCCTTGTCCCTGGGATTCTCCACGCAAGAACACTGGAGTGGGCTGCCATTTCCTTCTCCATTGCGTGAAATTGAAGTCGCTCAGCCCTGTCTGACTCTGTGCGACCCCACAGATGGCAGCCCACCAGGCTCCTCCATCCATGGGATTTTCCAGGCAAGAGTACTGGAGTGGGAGGGCCATTGCCCCTTCTCTGAAATAGGGACCTAATATTGACTAAAAATAGCCAAGTTAACTGAATATGGGGCTTCCCTTATGGCTCAGCTGGTAAAGAGTCTGCCTGCAATGCAAAAGACCTGGGTTTGATCCCTGGGTTGGGAAGATCCCCTGGAGAAGGGAAAGGCTACCCACTCCAGTATTCTGGCCTGGAGAATCCCATGGAATATACAGTCCCTGGGGTCACAAAGAGTGGGACAAGACTGAGCAACTTCCACTTCACTAACTGAATATGTACAGTTTGATAGCATTTTTATGTATCATGTATCACATGTATGTAGTAAATACATATATAAGCAAAAACACTGACAACTTTATAATGTTGAATCTTCTCAACCAGAGACATTCCATATCTCTCCATGTATTCAAGCCATTTTTATGCCCGTCAATGGAGAGGCACTATTTTTGCATAGAAATCGGGTGCAATTTTATCAACATCCAGTCTCAGTCTTTCTTGTAGTCCATCCTAGACCTGGATCAAAGTTTCTTCCTCCTGGAAGACTTCTCCCACTTGTACCCATGAGGAGGGGTGAGGTTTTCCACACAGTCTTTAAGAAAAAATGGAGACGATGTCTCATTTATTGTGGCATTTCCAGTGCTCAGTCAGGGTCTGGCACGCAGTTAGGTCCTAGGCCACACTGGATGAGAAGCTTAGGAGTGATAGCTGAAGCTAGGGAGGCATTTGAAGGTCATCATGAAGACAAATAATAGATAATAAGCAAGGGGCTCAAACCCAGGGGGACGTCTGCATTAAGCCACAAAAAAATGAAACTCCTAGAGTGACGGGTGGTAAGCAAGCACCATATACTGGGGTCCCGAGAATGGTGTTTCTACAAGTCCAGGCTGACAGCCGTGAGTAAGCCTGGTGCATGTTAATCTTAAATGGGAAAAGAGTCATTCCAGGCACCTAAGAAGTGAAGGAAGCAATGATTCCTACATGTGAATGGGTCGAATGGAGCTGGTCCACTGAGTGTGCACAGACCATCCCCTTCGGGCAGCAGGCACAGCCAGCAGCTGTTTCTGTTTCAGTCTTCGGCTTGCTCCCTCCCACTCCCAGCCTCCCCGCTCTGGCAGAGCAGCTGGAGGTCGTCTGGGTGCCTTCATGAAGCACCCTTCCCGGGGACGGAGGAGCCTTCATGAAGCATCCTTCCTGGGGATGGAGGAGCCTTCATGAAGCACCCTTCCCGGGGACGGAGGAGCCGTCATGAAGCATCCTTCCTGGGGAAAGAGGTGCCTTCATGAAGCGTCCTTCCTGGGGAAAGAGGTGCCTTCATGAAGCGTCCTTCCTGGGGAAAGAGGTGCCTTCATGAAGCGTCTTTCCTGGGGACGGAGGAGCCTTCATGAAGCACCCTTCCAGAGGATGGAGGAGCCGTCATGAAGCATCCTTCCTGGGGAAAGAGGTGCCTTCATGAAGTGCCCTTCCCGGGGATGGAGGAGCCTTCATGAAGCGTCTTTCCTGGGGAAAGAGGTGCCTTCATGAAGCGTCCTTCCTGGGGAAAGAGGTGCCTTCATGAAGCGTCCTTCCTGGGGAAAGAGGTGCCTTCATGAAGCGTCTTTCCTGGGGACGGAGGAGCCTTCATGAAGCATCCTTCCGGGGGACGGAGGAGCCGGCTCTGCTTCCCCTGTTTGCTCTCACTGGTCCCACTGACCTTGGCCTCATCACCCCCCAGCCCATTACTTCCCAGGTGGGTCTGAGTCAGTCCCTTGAGCTTTGAGCTATTCCCATTTCCTCTGACTGCTCTTCTCTCGAGGTGGAAAGGAATAAAAGATGGCCGGGGATAAACTCTATGGCAGACATGGCTGTTTGTGGAGCCAGCGTTAAATATCCTAGACTTTCTCACGCACTGAATCTCAGCTGTGCTCCGCGAGGTCCTGTGAAGCTTTGACGTCAGCCTCTGGAGTCACATGTGGCCGTAGTCTGGCCAAGGAGGTGTGAGAGCAGGTTGGCTGGTGGGGCGTTTGGGAGCCCTCTTTGTAAAGGGCCTGATTGAATAGGCCATATTTTCCTGCTTTGCTAGAAAGCAGAGGCACTGCCTGGGGCTGTAGACTTCCTACAGACAGGGGGCTCCAGGCCAGGCACAGTCGGAGATCCCCTCCTCCAGGGCCTCTTCCTCACCCAGGCTTTGATCCCAGGTCTCCTGCATTGTAGGCAGATTCTTTACCGTCTGCACACAAAGGAAGCCCAAGAAGGGGCCGACAGATAGACACGGGGGGACTCTGTATGAAAACCTTGCAGCCTTGGTTTTTTAAGCCACTGTTTACTTGGTTTTCCTGTTACTTTCAGTATAGTGCAAATGTAAGTGATGCTACTTTAAGTGTGAAATTGCGATAAATATTTGTTTCTGTCCATAGGAGAAGTGATCAACTCTCCAGCATAATAGGTAGTATTTAAGCAAAGGCCAAAGGTGACACGAAGGGGTTCCTGAAGGAGAAGAGGAGTTGAATTTGGCAGAAAAACAGAAATGTTCATTTATAAAGAAAATCATTTGAGATAAAGGTGGCTTCAGGAACCTCAGAGTGAAATTCTAATTACTACAAAATAAGGTTTCCTTATTATTTTAGCACTTAAGGAAGCTACAACTCTGTATGAGGGTAAAACATACGTGTGTGTGTGTGTGTGTGTGTTGCTTGGTCGTGTCCAACTTTGCGACCCCATGGACCATAGGCCCCCCGGGATCCTCTGTCCATGGGATTCTTCAGGCAAGAATACTAGAGTTGGTTGCCATTCCCTTCTCCAGGGAATCTTCCTGACCCAGGGATCGAACCCAGGTCTCCACATTGCAGGCAGATTTTTTACCTTCTGAGCCAGTAAAACAAAGATGGCAGAGATGCTAAAGATAACTAACCTTTATTTAAGAGTTACCGAATGCCAGACTCTGGTCTAAGCACCTTCTCCTTTCATCCACAGTAACTCTCCAAAGTAGATACTATCAATTATCGCCATTTTAAATGAGAGGAAACTGAGGCACAGATTTAAGAAACTTGCTCAGGTCATAGAGCTGTTAAGTGGTACAAAATAGACCAGTACTTAACTCTGTTGATCTCAAAATCTGCCATAAACTTTCTATAGAAGTAGTCCAATTAATCAAATTAACTCAAAAAATCAAATTAACTCACAAAATATTAAGAATTTACATGGTGAAATGTAATACTGTTCTTGAGGATTCTCAAGGAGGCAGAGTATATTCACAAAAATTGAAACTGTTTATATTAATAAGCAATCCATACTATAGTATATAAATTAGATACAATAATGTATTGCCTGAGAAAAATACAGGCAGGCAATACCCTAAAAAATAACAGCATCATTTCCATTCAGTGGGATTAAGATGGTTCGATTTTCTTTTATAACATTTTCATGTTTTCAGTTTCTCCATAATGATTTAGTTACAATATTGTTTCTGTTGTAAGAAAAACAGAGAACAATTGTGCATGCTCAGTCGCTTGTCCTGTCTGACTCTGCAACCCCATGGACCACAGCCCCCCAGGCTCCTGTGTCCCCGGGATTCTCCAGGCAAGATACGGGAGTGGGTTGCATGTCCTCCTCCAGCGGATCTCTCTGATCCAGGGATGGAACCTGTGTCTCTTACGTCTCCTGCTGTGGCAGGTGGGCTCTTTACCACCTGTGCCGCCTGGGAAGCCCAGAGAACAATATGCTGCCCGTTTCCGAATGCCGATTGGAGGCCGTGCGGACGACACTGTCTTCGGTTCTGCTGAGTTTGTGTGGCCCATTCGGCGTCTCAGCTGCCCTGCAAAGCCAAATCTTGGGGTAAAAATTGTGTTTCTGGATGTCAGGGTCACCTCCACATTTAACCTACTGGGAAAAGACTGTAGATCTGATCCTCCATCTTTGGGGGTATAAAATAACAAAACTACTTCTCCCTGTTGCCCTGTGGGGGCACCAAAGGCCAATTGGAGGCAGGTCAGACAAGGATGGCTGGAAGCACTCTCCTTGGCAGCAGGTGGGAATGACAGGGAGACAGGAACACGCTGTTCAGCTGATGAGTGAAGACGGCCTGTATGGATCTGGGGTGAGTGGCTGATGGCGGGAAACACACGGGGAGTTGGGGCGGCACTGGGACTCGGTTCTTGTCAAGAAGGGAGGCTCTGGAGAAATGTCTCTAGGTCAGGGAGTGATGCTAGGGAAAGCTAGGTTTCTGAGGGCAGTGGGAGGAGCCTGGATGGATGCAAGGGCAGCAAGGTCATCCAGCGTGCCGCTTCAAGGACCTGGAGGCGGTAACGCCCCGGCCCTGTACCGGAGAACCCCCACCCCCTGCAGCTTAGTCCAGCAAGGAGGCAGTAAAGAGACTCTTGGCTGCAGCATTTTGAACGGACTCAGTTGCAACTGGTTGGAGTTGAGGCTGCCAGAAGGAAGAAGGCTGCAGTGGGTTGTGATGTGAACTGGGGTTTTCCATTGAACAGGGGGTCTGAGGTGCCTGAGACTTTCCCTTCGCCTGCCAGTGTGATGCTGGCAGATGCTGGCAATATGATCCTGGTCAAACAAAGGAACGGAGGTTACTCTTAACACGTCCATTCATCCACAAGCCCAGTTCTCCCACCTTCAGCTCCTTCCTGCTGCCCCACAGTCCAAGGCAAGACTTGCTTCTGAGACCTTGCTGCTTCTCCAGGTCTGGCTGGCTGTCAGTTTTAACCACGCTTTGCATTTCCTTGGAACAGCTCTGACTCTGTAGTGCAAGGGATGGGACAGAGTTGAGAAACTGAAGGGAAAACTGTCAGAATTTGGCAAAAGCCGGAACTTGGCGAGAGACAGGTGAGTTGAAGTGGTTGGAAGGTGAGCAGCCAGGGCCCTGAGTGACTCCACGCATCATCCACGGTTCTGCTTCTTACCAATCGACCTTGGTTAGGAGCACACTGTTCATTCACAGGTGCAGGGAGTCCCTGAGGTATGGTCCATGGCACAGATGCTGGGAGATGACACGGGGACTTTTCGTACAGATGGATGAATTTCTTATGCACGCACACACAAAGTGAGATACCTCAGTTTTACAGGTGGCGGTGTTTCAGGAGATACACGACCACACTAACACGCATCAGGCTGGGTTGGAAGCGCTCGTGTGCTCCCTCCTTTCCGGAGCCAGGCGTTCGTTTCTGAAGGGGGCAACGTGAAGAAGAGATGCTGGCGCTGCCGGGGCTCAGTGCTCGGCCATGTCGTGCCGTTTCCATTGATGGAGTGAGCTTTCCCAGGACAGTCTGGAAGGCCTGCTCAGAAACAGCGGCCCTGGGGTCGCGGGTGGGAGGAGAAGCATGCCTCCGTACCGACCCTCCGCAGGCACAGGCACTGGCTGTTGGAGACTCAGGCCTGCAGGAGCCGTAGAGATGGTCCCGGCAACACGGGCAGCCTCCCGGGCTCTCGGACTCAGTTGCAACTGGCTTGGAGTTGAGGCTGCCAGAAGGAAGAAGGCTGCAGTGGGTTGTGATGTGAACTGGGGTTTTCCATTGAACAGGGGGTCTGAGGTGCCTGAGACTTTCCCTTCGCCTGCCAGTGTGATGCTGGCAGATGCTGGCAATATGATCCTGGTCAAACAAAGGAACGGAGGTTACTCTTAACACGTCCATTCATCCACAAGCCCAGTTCTCCCACCTTCAGCTCCTTCCTGCTGCCCCACAGTCCAAGGCAAGACTTGCTTCTGAGACCTTGCTGCTTCTCCAGGTCTGGCTGGCTGTCAGTTTTAACCACGCTTTGCATTTCCTTGGAACAGCTCTGACTCTGTAGTGCAAGGGATGGGACAGAGTTGAGAAACTGAAGGGAAAACTGTCAGAATTTGGCAAAAGCCGGAACTTGGCGAGAGACAGGTGAGTTGAAGTGGTTGGAAGGTGAGCAGCCAGGGCCCTGAGTGACTCCACGCATCATCCACGGTTCTGCTTCTTACCAATCGACCTTGGTTAGGAGCACACTGTTCATTCACAGGTGCAGGGAGTCCCTGAGGTATGGTCCATGGCACAGATGCTGGGAGATGACACGGGGACTTTTCGTACAGATGGATGAATTTCTTATGCACGCACACACAAAGTGAGATACCTCAGTTTTACAGGTGGCGGTGTTTCAGGAGATACACGACCACACTAACACGCATCAGGCTGGGTTGGAAGCGCTGGTGTGCTCCCTCCTTTCTGGAGCCAGGCGTTCGTTTCTGAAGGGGGCAACGTGAAGAAGAGATGCTGGCGCTGCCGGGGCTCAGTGCTCGGCCATGTCGTGCCGTTTCCATTGATGGAGTGAGCTTTCCCAGGACAGTCTGGAAGGCCTGCTCAGAAACAGCGGCCCTGGGGTCGCGGGTGGGAGGAGAAGCATGCCTCCGTACCGACCCTCCGCAGGCACAGGCACTGGCTGTTGGAGACTCAGGCCTGCAGGAGCCGTAGAGATGGTCCCGGCAACACGGGCAGCCTCCCGGGCTCCGCTCTCTTCTGGGGATCCCCCGCCACCCCCTCAGTCCCGGGGTCTCGCCAGTCCCGACCAGTCGCTGGAAGGCGCAGGTGTGGGGCGCAGCCCCTCGCCTCGAGTCGGCGCAGAGTTGGGTGCAGCCTGCACTGCTCGGAACCTGCCCTCCATCACACTGTTGTATGGTTTTCTCTCCTGGTTCTGCTTCCCGCACAGCTTGCTGTCTCCCAGGGCGCTAGACGCGGCGCCCTCCCCAGGTGCCTTGCGGGTCTCCCAAGGTGCCTTCACATAATCCCTCTCTTCAGGCCTATTTGGGAACTCCGTCCCAAGGCAGCACTGATCACCCGCAGCTGCGAGCCTCAAAAAGCAAGGAGCAGCCAGATGGTTAAGCGCCTCTAACGCCACCATTTGAAGTATTCTTGCCAGAAGACATCAAGCCAGAATCTCACGCAGCTTCTAGATCCCGCTCTCAGTGAAGAGGAGTGCAGAGGATAGGAAGACTCGACACACACATGACACCCTGGGCACGTGCCTGGAGAACACAGCTGAGGCAGGCACCCCAGGACAAGTGATCTCATGCCCTGAATAAATAACAAGAAAAAATATACAGCATCTCATGAGACAGACATTCGAACCCAATATATGATACAAGGGAATAATTATTAATTTTTGTAGGAGGATTTAAATTTATTATTAAAATTTTAATTAAAATTTTAATTTATTTTATTAATAAAATGTCTTATTAATTTTGTGGTCATTTTAAAAGAATCCTTATGTTTTATAAGTACATTTTGAAGCTTTTGTAGATGAAATGTGAATTCTTCAAGGAGGAAAGAGGAGGAAAGACGTAAATACTGCTGAAACAAAATCAACCATGAGTCAGTAACTATTGAGTTTATTTATTATACTAATCAGTCCACTTTTGTATGTTTGAATGTTTCTGTGTTAGGAAGTCTAAAGTTTCCCCTTTTGTCAGATGATGTTGGAATGGCTATAGGCATTCTGACTATAAACATTTTAGAGATGGATCTAAGATCAGCTTGGGTTGGAGATACCTTTAGTCTGGGTTTGGGGGATACATTTATGTGTTTTTGTTGTAGTATTGTGTGTACAGTTGACTTATTTCTATTCCTCTGGAGTAGGAATGGCTTTGAGAAATACTTCTAATGCCTGGTGTGCTGAGGTAACTGGCATCAAGACAAAAGGTGCTGCTTAGAAACTGAAGCACAGCCCCCGTGAATCTTTGCTCTGGTATGTGTAGCACCAGAAGCTCGTGGGAGGGAAGAGAAACGAATCTTCAGAAGCGGTCTGCGGGAGACTCTTGTCACCAAGTGTATAGGACAGTACGCTCTTTCTGTGAAAGTCAATTCTTTGAAACCTTAACAAAATCGCAGTTCTCTCATCAGGAATATAGGAGAATGCAATAATAACGTGTGTATTTTAAATTATAAAAGAAAGAATTGCTTGAAATCAAATTTAACAGATTAAATTGTGTTTATGGAACTCAAATTTCTACCAGGACAGTAAACAGCATGGTAGTCTGTGTGTAAAGACACCAATTTATGCATTTTATGCATAGAAATGAAAAATAATTTAAAAACTGATCTGTCATGCTAGAAAGACGACTATTTTTCCATTTTCTCTCTAGAAAATAATATCAGAAGATAATTGTAATATGAAAAGTTGATCAAGAAGTATACAGCCAAAAAATGTATGGAAGAAAGTATTATAGGGATGTAGGACCTTTCCAGGTGGTGCCAGGGGTGAAGACCCGCCTCCCGGTACAGGAGACAGGAGACATGGGTTCCATCCCTGGATCGGGAAGATCTCCTGAGGAGGATATGGCAACCCTCTCCAGCGTTCTTGCTCGGAGAATCCCGTGGACAGAGGAGCCTGGCAGGGTACAGCCCACAAGGTCCCGAAACAGCTGGACATGCCGAGTGACTCAGCACACGGGCACACACGTATGTGTGATGTGCGCTCGAGGAGCTCAGTCTATCCTGTGATAGGATCGGGCAGTTAAATGATTTAAAATGCCAGTATGGATGGTACCTGCCAGCTTTTAAAGTGTCTAACTTGGAGGCGGTCTCTTTTCACATTCTAAATGTATACTCATTTTATACTTTTGACTGGTAATTTTGTATTCTTTTGCAAAACTCCTCCCTGCCCGCTGTATCCGCCTCAGAAGCTGCAGGCGCCTCCCTTGCTGAGTCTCCCTCGCTGACCTCCTCTCCCAGGCAGAGGCCTGGGCTCTGGCTCCCTCGCCCTGCGCGAGCTTCCCTGGGCACCTCCGGGGCCCCGCCTGCCCGTCGGCCTGGGGCCTCTGCGCTTGCTCTCCCACCACCCGCGCCTTCTGCAGCCGCGAGGCTCACCTTTTACCTGCCGGGTGACACAGTCTCTGACGCCGCTTGTTGGTTTATTTTGAGTCTGTTGCGTCTTGGCTGCGGCTTGCATGCCGCGACCTTTTCCCCTGCTTACCTTCTCCACGGCGCCTAGTCAATTCTGACATGTATATTCTTGCCTGGCTGTTTAACTGTCTACTCTCCCTTGTTAAAATCTAAGCTCTGTGCAGTCAGGGATATTGGTTTTTTTCCTTGTTGTATCCCTGATGCCTAGCAAAGGCTGTGACACAGAAAGAATGCTGAGTAGCATTTGCTGAAGGGATAGATTCTCCAGGAATGCCAAGTTAGTTCTATACACAGACATTTGACTCCTTTAAAAGGCCAAGTACTGAGTTCTAGGAAGCGCTGACCCCACTCCTCCCTTGGTTTCATTAATATTCCCTGGAGAAAGCATGCTTCCCCACTTTTCCGAAGGCCGCCTGGTCAGCCGCCGAAGCACAGCTCGGGTTCACGTGTGATGAAGCCACGGGGCCGGTGTGCATTCCGGAACAGGAGACCGCCTCTGCACCTCTGTGTTTCCCCGCCCCCTCACTTTCAGCTGGAAGGGAAGGATCGAGTGGGGCTTTTCCAGCGGCCTGTGATGCCAGCTGTGTGCTGGACAAGCATCATCCCTCTCCCTCAGCCCCCAGCTTAGTGTCTCTGTCTCCTGATTCTTCCCCTCCCCAGTTACTTCCCTTCACAGCAACTGTTTCGAAATTAAACGTGAATTCTAAAACAAATGAAGCAAAGGCAGGAAGGGGGAAATGAATCACAAGCGTATGGGAGCAGTTTTGTTTGAAAGCATCATCGGCATTCTTTGCAAACAAGCTGTGGCCATATGTGGTGGGGTGGGCGTAGAAGGAGCTTTAAACAGAGAACTGGTAAACCGTGGTAAAGTCAGAGTTGGAAGGGAAAGCTCACTAAGGACTGGTTTGATAGTAAGAAGGGGTACTTTGAATGAAGTCTCTCCGTGGAGACAAGATACTTCCATGCCTTTTTACAAAACGAATAGATTGCTGAGAGGTAGTGTACGGTGAGAAAATGTTTACCATGGATTAGCCGAAAGGCTAAGACAACTGGTTGGAACTTGTTTCTTGGCTAAAACCAATAAATTAAAATCTAGTGGTGTACAACAGAAGTTATTTTTAAAATCAGATCTGTTGTCTTATGTACTCATCCTGAAGGAAGACAGGAAAGAGATGGAAGGGTGTGTGTTCGTGTGCATGTGTGTGTGTGTGTGTGTGTATGCGCATGCACGCACGTATCTGTGTGTCCCTTTTATTGACTGATTCACTTAACACATGTTTTCTGGGTTCTGATCATGCACAGTGCTCAAGGCCTGGATATTTGATTGTGAGCAAAAATCCTGAGTGTTAGCTGGTAAGCAGAAACCAGTCATCACAGTTCCTGCCTTCATGGATCTCCCTGTCTTGGAGGAACACAGACAGTCATCAAACTGCACACACATCAGTGAAAAACAACAACTGTGGTCGTGCCTCAAGGAGGGCAGCAGCGTGGATTCTGTGGGAGCCGGGGACGGGATGCCTGACCAGACGGGGGTCAGGAAAGGCTTCCCCGAGGTGACGCTAGGCTCGCAGCTGGGAGGCGAGACTTGAAAGAGAGGGCAAGCCGGTGGCCAGGACAGGGGCCACGTGTGCAGGGGCCAGCCAGGACTGGCAGAGTCGCAGAGTGTTGGAGTATTTCGCGCAGTGAGCGTTGCGTCTGGAGCTTGATGGTGAGAAGTCAAGAGGGAGGAGGAAGAGGTGAGAAGGGGCTTGACTACCCAGTGCCTCGAAGACCGCATTAAGGACTTTGGTCTTACTCTTAGGAGGAGCCATTGCAAAGGGGGATGGGACCGCTAATCAAGGGCACATGCCCGTGTGCCCTCTGTGGTGCTGGCTTGCAGAGAATGGGCTGTAGGAGGTAGAAGTGATCAAAACTGGTTATGCAGGACCAGTTTTCATTTGACAGATGTTGTGAATGACGTTGTGAACGTATGAATGACCTAGAACCAAGCACTGTTCTAGGTCCTAGGATACAAAAGATGAAAGAGAAATTTACGACCCTCCCCTCATAAGGCTTACCGGCTAGGATGCAGCGTGCATTGCAGAGACTCCCAGGAAGAAACAGTACATGGCAACTGACATAATGCAACCAGAGAGCAGAGTAGCGTGCACTGAGATCAAGGAGCCCAGAGAG
This sequence comes from Madoqua kirkii, assembly GCA_006408675.1. NCBI lineage: Eukaryota > Metazoa > Chordata > Mammalia > Artiodactyla > Bovidae > Madoqua > Madoqua kirkii. The sequence goes on along the minus strand of SJYC01011314.1, from coordinate 47,353 downwards.
CAGAGTAGGGTGCGCTGAGATCAAGGAGCAAGGGTGCTTTGGCGGAACCGGTAGGAAAACCTCAGGGAACGGTTCTTCTATTTGTTGAGCCCTTGATATTCTCTGGGGATTGGTTCCAGGACCCCCGACAGATACCAAAATCCATGCGGATGCTTAATCTCCCGATATAAAATGGCATAGTATATGCATACCTATGCACACCCTCTCAAAACCTTAAATCATCTCTATCTGAATGACTTAAACACCCAGTGCAGTCTAAATGCTGTGTAAGTGCTTGCCACGTGCAGCTTGCTTTTGGGGACTTTCTGGATTTTTTTTTTGGACTGGTTTGATAGTAAGAAGGGGTACTTTGAATGAAGTCTCTCCGTGGAGACAAGATACTTCCATGCCTTTTTACAAAACGAATAGATTGCTGAGAGGTAGTGTACAGTGAGAAAATGTTTACCATGGATTAGCCGAGAAGCTAAGACAACTGGTTGGAACTTGTTTCTTGGCTAAAACCAATAAATTAAAATCTAGTGGTGTACAACAGAAGTTATTTTTAAAATCAGATCTGTTGTCTTATGTACTCATCCTGAAGGAAGACAGGAAAGAGATGGAAGGGTGTGTGTTCGTGTGCATGTGTGTGTGTGTGTGTATGCGCATGCACGCACGTATCTGTGTGTCCCTTTTATTGACTGATTCACTTAACACATGTTTTCTGGGTTCTGATCATGCACAGTGCTCAAGGCCTGGATATTTGATTGTGAGCAAAAATCCTGAGTGTTAGCTGGTAAGCAGAAACCAGTCATCACAGTTCCTGCCTTCATGGATCTCCCTGTCTTGGAGGAACACAGACAGTCATCAAACTGCACACACATCAGTGAAAAACAACAACTGTGGTCGTGCTCTCAAGGAGGGCAGCAGCGTGGATTCTGTGGGAGCCGGGGACGGGATGCCTGACCAGACGGGGGTCAGGAAAGGCTTCCCCGAGGTGACGCTAGGCTCGCAGCTGGGAGGCGAGACTTGAAAGAGAGGGCAAGCCGGTGGCCAGGACAGGGGCCACGTGTGCAGGGGCCAGCCAGGACTGGCAGAGTCGCAGAGTGTTGGAGTATTTCGCGCAGTGAGCGTTGCGTCTGGAGCTTGATGGTGAGAAGTCAAGAGGGAGGAGGAAGAGGTGAGAAGGGGCTTGACTACCCAGTGCCTCGAAGACCGCATTAAGGACTTTGGTCTTACTCTTAGGAGGAGCCATTGCAAAGGGGGATGGGACCGCTAATCAAGGGCACATGCCCGTGTGCCCTCTGTGGTGCTGGCTTGCAGAGAATGGGCTGTAGGAGGTAGAAGTGATCAAAACTGGTTATGCAGGACCAGTTTTCATTTGACAGATGTTGTGAATGACGTTGTGAACGTATGAATGACCTAGAACCAAGCACTGTTCTAGGTCCTAGGATACAAAAGATGAAAGAGAAATTTACGACCCTCCCCTCATAAGGCTTACCGGCTAGGATGCAGCGTGCATTGCAGAGACTCCCAGGAAGAAACAGTACATGGCAACTGACATAATGCAACCAGAGAGCAGAGTAGCGTGCACTGAGATCAAGGAGCCCAGAGAGCAGAGTAGGGTGCGCTGAGATCAAGGAGCAAGGGTGCTTTGGCGGAACCGGTAGGAAAACCTCAGGGAACGGTTCTTCTATTTGTTGAGCCCTTGATATTCTCTGGGGATTGGTTCCAGGACCCCCGACAGATACCAAAATCCATGCGGATGCTTAATCTCCCGATATAAAATGGCATAGTATATGCATACCTATGCACACCCTCTCAAAACCTTAAATCATCTCTATCTGAATGACTTAAACACCCAGTGCAGTCTAAATGCTGTGTAAGTGCTTGCCACGTGCAGCTTGCTTTTGGGGACTTTCTGGATTTTTTTTTCTGAATACTTTTGATCTATGACTGACTGAATCTGAGAATGTGGAACCCACGGAGGATATGGAGGGGCAACTATATTTATTGGGAAGATGATTGGAAAGTTACTGGAAATTTCAATTAATCTTTTATTTTTTACCCCTAATCCAACCAGTCCATTCTGAAGGAGATCAGCCTTGGCATTTCTCTGGAAGGAATGATGCTGAAGCTGAAACTTCAGTACTTTGGCCACCTCATGCGAAGAGTTGACTCATTGGAAAAGACTCTGATGCTGGGAGGGATTGGGGGCAGGAGAAGGGGACGACAGAAGATGAGATGGCTGGATGGCATCACTGACTTGATGGACGTGAGTCTGAGTGCACTCCGGGAGTTGGTGATAGACAGGGAGGCCTGGTGTGCTGCAATTCATGGGGTCGCAAAGAGTCAGACGCGACTGAGCAACTGAACTGAACTGAATCCCTCTTTGATTAGGTGACCTTGACCTCAGAGCCTTTCTCCCTCTGAATATAAATTTCAGTGAGTGGGTATTTAGGCAGCAGTGTTTCTGGCAGAAATGCAAAAGCCTTCTCTTCTGAGTACATGCCTGTGAGACACATGTGGTAGAAAATGAAACCATAAACTATCAGATCGCTGGGCAGCTCTGATTTCATTCTGTCTCTACATAATTCACCAGGAGTGTAGGAGTATTGATATTTCTAAATTAACAGCCTTTTTCTTACTAAACCAATTACTTCCAACATGTTACAGTTCATCACCTCAAACTATTTTTTCCACAATCAGTTCAAGACAGAAAGTCCATGTGCACTCCATCAGCGTGGGCACTGGCTGCCTCTCTGCTGCCACCTGTTTGGATTCTCATGATTCCTTGGACTCTTCGCCTGATCTCTTCACGAATTAATGTGTTTGTGTGAAAACAAGCCCCGATTCTTGTTTATGTGTGTAGCCTAGAAACCAGCGAGCAGACTCCCCAGAAACTCTGGGTGTGGTCGATTGTTCCTGAAGATAGAAAACTCAGTATTGTTCTTCTGAACTGACCTAGCCCTTTACTGAATCACTTAACCCCATGCTTTTGATGTTTGTAAGTCTAATATACTTGATTATTCAAATTGAATTACATCCCAATCACTTGGTACATATCAGAAGTCATTTGAGTTCCTCAAGTCTCCTTTCTGCTTCAGGAGGGCAGGAATAAGCATATCTGTTTGGCCAATTCAGGGTTTCCTCAAGTGGCTCCGGGGTAAAGAATCCACCTGCCAATGCAAGAGGCTCGGTTTCAATCCCTTCCTGACTCCAGGGGTCAGGAAGATCCCCGGAGAAGGGAAAGGCCACCCACTGCAGTATTCTTCTCTGAGAAATCCCATGGACAGAGGAGTCCACCGGGTCGGACAGGACTTAGTAAACAGCCTGCTTTGTAAACTCTACATCGGAATTTACGTGTTAGATGTGATTTATTCCATGGGGGGGAGTTGCGTCATAGATACCAGTCTTCACCCAGTCCTGTACGTATGCCTTTCGCCATGTGACTTAGCAAGTCCCGTTCTAAAGAGGGAGGGGTATTTCCTTGCCTCGTGGCTTTTGTGCGGGTATATTCCTCCTGTTGGCCAATAGAATGCGGCAAGGGGAATGGCGTGCAGTTTGAAGCCGAGGTCTAGGAAGCTGGTGTGTTTCTGCTCGCTCTTGTGTGCTCTGCCAGCTGCCGTGAGGACACGTCTGTGGTCTGGGCGGAGGATGGTCGGGGTGTGGAGTGGAGCCCCTCCAGCCCAGCTGCCCAGACCAGCTGACTCCTGGGTGCGTGGCAAGTCCAACCCTGGTCAGCAGAGCACCCCATGCGCACTAAACAAATGTGTATTGTTAGCAGCACAGAGGTTTAGCTGTAGTCTGCTGTGCGGAATTACCGTAATAATAGATGACTGACGTGTCATTCATCAGCCATACCCCATCCAGCTAATTAAACATCCGGTGGTTCACTAAGACTGCGGCATCTTGCAGGTACACAGACAAGAGGTTTCAGTCCTGAGGGAACTTTTTCTTCTTTCCCTGCGCTTCCTTATGCTTTTCCTCTCTTGGCCCAACGCTGCTGCTGCTGCTGCTGAGTTGCCTCAGTCGTGTCTGACTCTGTGCGACCCCACAGATGGGAGCCCACCAGGCTCCTCTGTCCAAGGGATTCTCTAGGCAAGAGTACTGGAGTGGGTTGCCATTGCCTTCTCCGAATCATTCAGCTACTTATTAGTAAAACGATCGGTGAATCGTGGTAAACTCACCGTCCTAGTCCCAGTGTCCCTCAAAGGCCCGCCAATCAGAAGTCCCCTCCTCTCTGCTTCCGCCAACCTTCTTTGTCTTCTTTCCAGAGTCCTCAAAAATGTCTCCCTCAGAAGTAGTCTTAGCATTGGGTGCTGGGAGTAAAGAGATTTCAGGTGACTTCTGATGGAGACTTGGCCCAATATTCAACAGTAAATATGAAATTTTCTGTACTATACCCCAAGTTAAATAAAAGGCTCTCAAAATGGAAATCTAACAAAGAGCATTTTGGTAAAAATGTTTAGTTCTAACTGATATGAAGATGAGAAATCTGTTAGGATTCTTTATAGTTTAATTGGTCTGTTAGGATTCTTTATTATCTAATTAACTTTATTGTCTAATTTATAGACTAGATTGATCTCTTAAGTATATGCAAAAAGCAGAAACAGTCCATGACGTCTCACTATGAGCCTAACAGTCACCGGCTTTGGGAGTCTCTGAGACAATTCTAAACTGAGAGTTCACTATAGCACACACACTGAATATAGAGCACATATAAGGCATAGGATAGGGAGCCTTGGTTTCAGTCCCTGGATTGCAAAGAGCCCCTAGAGAAGGAAATGGCTACCTGCTCCAGCATGCTTGCCTGGAGAATCCCATGGACAGGGAAGCCTGGTGGGCTACCGTCCATGGGGTCACAAAGCGTCAGACGTGACTGCATGAATTTCACACACACACACACACACACACACACAAGGTCCTGAGGAAAGGGAAATAACGAAGCCGCAGCCGCTCCCTCTTAATGGGCTGGTAAGGGAAGGGAACACAGTGTGCGTGGTGTGGGTCCCCTGGGTCACGACACGAGGGTTTCTGTCCTTTTCACGTGATAGAGGCGACATCGTCGCCGTAGCTTAGTTGTCAGTGTTTCCTTTCTTTGTGGTCTGCAGGCTAATGGTGCAGATCACAGCGGACAGCTGCTCGGGCCGAGAAAACACGGAAGTAAGGGCGGCACGTCCACCAGGCCAGAGGCTCGAGGGCAAGGGGATTGCTTCTCTCCGACAGTCTAGGGGAAGATTTCACAGGGGAAGCACTGATATAAGAGGCCAAACATAGGTAGAATGTTAATAAAATGTGCTGCAGTAAAGACCCCCGTAGGCCACGCTGTTATCACTTATCCCCTCCCCCAGCCATGTTGCTTTCAAAAAGACTTTGTCATTATAAGTAAATTTGCATTTATCAAGAGGCACTTCTGAATCTGACAGCGAAAGCTATGTATTATGGGTAATCAGAATTTCTAATCAGACAAGATAATCAGTATTCCCATACGGAGTATTTTTTTTGGCCAAAAGCCAAAACACTAAATATTTTAGTCTAAGAAGTTATTATTTCAGGTTAACTCTTTAATTTCTATTAAGATTTTTGAAATATTGACAAGAACTAATCCTGGATGGTAACATCATTCTACTTGAAAGGTGCATCATAAGAAAATATGTAGATATAGGCCCCACAGGCAGTGGTTCTTACTGTGGTTCGCCGGGTGCTTTGGCAAGTGAAGGAAAATGAATGAAGGGACACGAGGCAGGAATTGTGAAAGGACCAGCTCACGGAGAGTCTGCAATGCCATGCTTCGGGATTTAGACTTTCACTGAACCACCACTGAAGAAACCGTTAGATTTAATCCTAATGATTCCCAGTACGAATCGGGCTAGCTTACCAGAAAAAGGGAAAAAAAAAGGAGAGCTCATATGTGTGTGTGTGTGTGTGTGTGTGTGTGTGTGTGTGTGTGTGTGTGTGTACACACCATAGGCAAAAGAAGCGAAACCTGGATGACTGGATCTCCACTGAAAGACAGGCCGCGGCTCGCACGCTCCTCTGCGGCAGCACGGCCAGCAGCAAGCCAAGAGAGAAGGGACGCATCAGCTTCATCGCCCATCCTCTGTTTCCTACATGAAAGCCCCAAGCACGGTGTGATGTGACAGCAAGAGCTTGAATTTCTGAGTCAGACCACCTAGATTCATGTTCTGGCTCTGCTGTCAATGCATCTTAGGTCTGTGCCCTTATTCACGTTGCTAAAGCACTGACCTTTGATTTTCTTATTTACCTATGGGGAAAATGGGCTTCCCTGGAGGCTCAAATGGTAAAGAATCTGCCAGTAACACGGAAGGCCTGGGTTCCATCCCTGGGTCAGGAAGGTCCCCTGGAGAAGGAAACGGCAACCCACTCCAGTATTCTGGCCTGGAGAATCCCACGGACAGAGGAGCCTGGAGGGCTACAGTCCATGGGGTTGCAAAGAGTTGGACATGCCTTATGACTAAGCACAGCACAATGGGGAAAAGATATAATATTGTCAATATTAGAAGATATTTGTAAGGATGACAGATTTTTCTTTAAGTTGCCTGGTGCAGAGTTAGCAGAATTTAATGCTTAGTTTCTTTTAGATTGGCTTGGAGATCCAAATGTCAAGAGACTTTGTGGTAGCAGAGAACAATAAATTCAGTCTTCTCTCTCTTCATTATCTCATAAGATGCCAAACTGGCTGGTACTCAAGACCCCAGGGAGAAGCATATGCTCCAGACCCCACCTTTGTCTTGGCAGCGGTCTGCCTTGACGTGACAGGGAATGGGAGTGACAGCTGAACCTAGTGCGGGAATTCCAGAGGGTGGTGTTCCTGGAGGACTTTAACTGGCAGCCCACGTTTTGAAAATAGGTATCATTGCTGCAAATACATGAGAGTAGAGGTTAGAGGAAGCATCTTGCAGAAGAAAGTCCTGAAATTCCTGGACAGGGTGGGAAACAGGAAGTCAGAAGTCTGGAGCTCAACATTCTGTCGACGAGACTGTGGCTGCCATCGACACCACTGTTCTCCAGATTTTCTTTCTTTTTAAAAAAATTTTTATTTTACGTTGAAGCATGGCTCAGTGGCTAAAGAATTTGCTGCAATGTGGGAGACACAGGAAACATGAGTTCAGTCCCTGGGTGAGGAAGATCCTCTGGTGAAGGAAATGGCACCCCACTCCAGTCTTCTTGCCTGGAAAATCCCATGGACAGAGGAGCCTGGTGGGCTACAGTCCATGGGGTCACAAAGAGTCGGATATGACTAAGTAACTAAGCACAATACATTGTCAGTATTTACAGTATTTTAAAATATTGTAAATATGTACACATGTGGCTGATTCATGTCAAATTATGGCAAAACCAATACAGTATTGTAAAGTAGAATAAAATAAAATAAATAAATTTTAAAAAAAGAAAGAGAAAAAAATATTGTGAGCTGATTTACAATATTGTGTTCATTTCAGGTGTACGGCAAAGCAGTTCCATTTTGCATACACATATAGCCATCCTATTTCAGATTATTTTCTCATATAGGGTATTACAGAATATTGAGTAGCCTTCCCTGTGCTATACAGTAGGTCCTTACTGATTATCTATTTTACATATAGTGGTGAATACAGGTTTCAATAGTAATTCCTTTTAATCAGCTATATCTGAAATAAGGACTGCAGAAAATATTTGTCCCATGAGCATGCGTAAAAGTATGCTGACTAATAATTAAACCTGATCTTGGTCGTGCATTTTTGGAATGTTCAAACTGGTTTCATATTTATAATTTCATGTCTTTCAGAGTGACCTTTTGAGGAAAGTACGGCATTTTTATTCCCCTTTTCCAAATGAGGAATCTGAAGCGTCACAGGGCACAGGGAGCTTTCCTAATGCTCATGCTTAATACGTGGAAAGGACCCCTACATTTTGACTTCCATGTGAGTCTGCAACGTCTTGTTTCTTCATGTAGGTTTCATGATTATTTTCCCAGTAGGCTTGATCATCACGACCCATTCCCTTTTGGATAACTTCCCCCTCACCCCCTTGTATTTTATTTTATTTTATTATTTTTTTTCCCCTTGTATTTTATTACTCAGCAGTTTTATAGCAGGCTTTGCTGCTCCTAGGGTCACGAGAGACTGACATTTGCCATTTCTCACCCTGCGTGGCCTTGGGAGGTTGTTATGGAAAACTGGCAACCCGGCATTTCCTTCATCCGGCTTGACCCAAGGCTCTCAGAAGCTGGAGGCCTGAGAGTCTCTTCTGCCTGGGCGAGATGAGGGTTGAGTTACTGAACACCTGGCCAGGGTCAGGCCTCAAGGTTTTCACACCTCAAGTCTGTTCACCTTCTAATCTTTACAGACTAGGACCTTGGCTGTAGTACAGTCAATTCCTTTCCTTTTTCTTGCCAGGGGCTATCAAGTGTAATAAAATCTCTTGTCCTTCATAAGAAAGAAGCCTCTCTTCTAAAGGTCAGAGCATTTCACATTCCTTCCATGTTACTCAGCATTTTACAGTCATTCTCAGACATAGACCACCCCCCCTCTCTTTTTTTTTCCTTCTCATTTTAAACAGGAAATCACGTCTCAGGAACCCTTGGGTGAAGAAAAACAATTAAATGAAACCAAATGTAGGGCATCTCCTGAAGGTTGCAAGAGCGTTTTACAAAAATCTCACTGCCCTTTCCCTGGCAGTTTTGTTTACATATTAGCAGCACATACTTAGATTCAAGGTAGGGATTGGTCAAATCACCTCTCTGATGTTTCGAAAGGATTCTTCTGGTTATCTCTTCTGTGTCACAAACCATCGCCAAATGTAGTGGCTTGTAAGACAACCACTGGTCCTTCACTTATGATTCTGCAAACTTGCGCAGGCACAGCGAAAGCAAACTTGAGTTCTGCTGCTCTCTCTCACGTAGCTGTAGTGTCTGAAGGTCTGACTGGGACTGGAATGCTCCAGACGATTTCTGTATTAGATTGAATCCACATTTGCCCAGAGCCTCAGAATGTGACTTTTTGCTGAAAAATGATCTTTGCAGATATAATTAAGATGAGGTCATACTGAGGGAGGGTGGGCTCACGTCCAAGATACTGGTGTCCTTACAAGAAGGGGAAGAGGACACGTAGACAGACGCAGGGAGGAGGCCACGAGGCAGTGAGGCCCAAGGCTGGGTCACCGAGCTGTAGCCAGGGGCCTCCCAGCGTCGCAGGCCACCAGCGGGAGCCAGGAGAGGCAAGGAACAGACTGCACTTCACATCTCCGGAAGGAGCCAACCCCGATGACAGGCGCTGAGTTTGGACCTGTGACTGGAACTGCGCGTGTGCAGGTCCCGTCATGTCCGACTCTCTGTGACCCCATGGACAGTACCCCATCTGGCTCTTCTGCTCGGATTCTCCAGGCAAGAAGACTGGCGTGGGCTGCCATGTCCTTCTCCAGCCATCTTCTCGATCCAGTAATCAAACCTGGGACTCTTGAGTCTCCTGCATTGGCAGGCGGATTGTTTACCACTAACACAACCTGGGAAGTCCTTGAACTGTGGGAGAATAAATTTTCTGTTGCTTTAAGCTGTCCAGTTTGTACTGTGTTATCTATGGAGCCTGTGGGGAACCAGGACAGAGTCACTTTCCTGTCCACCGCTCCAGCCAGGGTGACTGCACAGCCAGAGCTCGCCGGGCCCCTCTCCCTCTCCCTCTCCCTCTCGAAGCCTGAGCTCCTGGGAGGATGAAGGAGGGGCCAGGCACCGTGCGGGGACCCAGAGCTGCCACCAGCTTACTTCTGCCATAGTTTCTTTAATTTAAAGTTCTGTTGAAGTGTAATTGATTTATAATGCATTAGTTTCAAGCAACGTGATTTGGATATAGACATAAATATATTCTTTTCCACATTCTTTTCCATTACATGTTTTTTGAACTTATTTATGGAGAGGCAAGGAACAGACTGCACTTCACATCTCCGGAAGGAGCCAACCCCGATGACAGGCGCTGAGTTTGGACCTGTGACTGGAACTGCGCGTGTGCAGGTCCCGTCATGTCCGACTCTCTGTGACCCCATGGACAGTACCCCATCTGGCTCTTCTGCTCGGATTCTCCAGGCAAGAAGACTGGCGTGGGCTGCCATGTCCTTCTCCAGCCATCTTCTCGATCCAGTAATCAAACCTGGGACTCTTGAGTCTCCTGCATTGGCAGGCGGATTGTTTACCACTAACACAACCTGGGAAGTCCTTGAACTGTGGGAGAATAAATTTTCTGTTGCTTTAAGCTGTCCAGTTTGTACTGTGTTATCTATGGAGCCTGTGGGGAACCAGGACAGAGTCACTTTCCTGTCCACCGCTCCAGCCAGGGTGACTGCACAGCCAGAGCTCGCCGGGCCCCTCTCCCTCTCCCTCTCCCTCTCGAAGCCTGAGCTCCTGGGAGGATGAAGGAGGGGCCAGGCACCGTGCGGGGACCCAGAGCTGCCACCAGCTTACTTCTGCCATAGTTTCTTTAATTTAAAGTTCTGTTGAAGTGTAATTGATTTATAATGCATTAGTTTCAAGCAACGTGATTTGGATATAGACATAAATATATTCTTTTCCACATTCTTTTCCATTACATGTTTTTTGAACTTATTTATTTAAAGGTTTTGATTGGAGTATAGTTAATTGCCATGTTCAGTTGACTAAGGACAACTCCAGGGCAGGCTCAGGCTCGGGGGAAGGGGAAGGGAGCCGCCTCCATCGCTGACACAGGAGCAGCCGGCGGCCGCGAGCGGGATGGTGGGTGTCCGTGGTGCAGGCCCCTGGTGCAGGCCAGCCCCTAGCGCCAGTCTCTGCCCAGTTCAACCAGACTTCCTCCCGCACGGTCACCTGACCTGCAAGCCGTGTCCTTGGAGGTCAGCCCGGCTCAGCCCCTGAAAGCCGGGCTCTCCCAGCCGGGCGAGCAGCGGTCTGCGCCAGCCGGCGTTGAGCTTCCCGGGCCTCGGGTCAGCACAGGAGGAAGGGCACTTGCTCGCAGGAAAGCGGTTGTGGAGTTTCTGGTGCAGAAATGATGACCTCTGGAGGTCAGTCTGGCCACGGGACACGCCGCTTTCCCAACCAGAGGGGACAGGATGAAGGCACCTTTCTGTGCGTGCTGACAAGAGGCGGCGCGCAGACGCCAGTGAGGCGGGGAGGGAGGCCTGCAGCAATGAACGTCGGCAGCCCGGAGGCCGGGAGGGTGTCAGAGGGCACCGGTCCTCAGCTTGAGTTGCTTTGACTCTAAATAAATCCCTGTTCTTCCCTTATAACCCGCATAGTATTTGTTTTGAAGCACTGAAATGTTGTGGGAGAACTTGAAAGATGGGTAAAAAAGGAAGACATAACTTCATGGTGTTCAAAAATGCAGTGATACTGTCAGGCAATGCGTTAGATATCTCTCTTTCAGGCAAGTTACATTTTTCCCTTTAAAAATGTATTATGAATATCCGACACGTGAGAAAGAATGTACGTGTTCTGTACGTAAATAATGAACCCTAACGATAATAATAATACACACGCCCGTGACTCACCGTCTAACCTAAGGGCTGGAAGACTGTCTGTCACCTCCTGACCTCCCGCCCTTCTCGTCTAGAAGATCTCTGTCTGACCCTCTTTGGCCACAATTCTGAATGTGCGTTTATCACCCCTTTGCTTCTAGGTCACTAGTTCTTCATATCTGAATCTAAAGGGGGAGTGACTGGGCTCCCCGTTGGCTCCAAAGCAAGCTTCTGGTTAACGGCTAGCGTGTGAGCCCCTGCTCCGCGTGTCTTCTGTGACGGGCGCCCCCTGCGCGCTCCAGCGCTGTCACCACGCCCCCGGTAACCGAATGCCGCCGATCCCTTCGTCTGGTCTCACGCAGGAACTGTGACCTTGGGCACTTTCAAAACCCTTCCTCTTTTTGCTTCTGCTCTCAATTTGCACCTTTTCATCTGCTTCTCCTTGGGGTCTGGGTCGGCTCTACTCCACCTGGAATCTGAGGCTTCAGGAAGGATGGAAAGTCTGAGTGTTTCAGGCCAGAAAATGTGGTGATTACTGAGCTGTACCAGCAGAAAACTGTAAAGTGATTTGCATAATGTTTCCCAAGAAAACAGCCGAGTGTGGAAAGGCGTTTTTAGGCAGATACAAAATCTCACAGGTAAAGCATCCACTTGAGACATATTTGCTGTGGGATTCCTTCAGGGGTTTATAAATTATGCAAATTCTATTAGGATCTCTTTCATTGCAGATCAATACATTTTTTTTCCACTTGGAGAGTTTTAAATTTCTTTTCTGTTTTATCAAAGTAAAATTATATGCACATGGGTATTTTGGTTGTTGTGTAGAAGATTTAATAATAATAATAATAAAATACCTCATTACCTCCTCTCCTGGGGCTTCCCAGGAAGTCCAGTAGCAAGAATCTACCTGCCAATGCAGGAGGCTCGAGAGACTCGGGCTCAGTCCCTGGGTGGGAAGACCCCCTGCAGGAGGAAATGGCGACCCGCTCCAGGATTCTTGCCTGGAGACTCGCATGGACAGAGGAGCTTGGGGGCTGCAGTCCACGGGGCCACAGCGAGCGGGACGGGACTGCGGGAGCGTGCATGCTCGCGAGTGCCTCCCCTCCCACCCCTGTGGGGTGTCCCAGCCGGCCTGCTCACTAACTCAGTCCTGTCTGGCTCTCCGCCGCCCTGTGGGCCGAACGTGCCGGGCTCCTCTGCCCACGGGACTCCGTCAGCCGCTCTGAACAGTTTTCATCTCTGGTTCTTCCCGTGGCGACCCGGACATCTTTAAAAGGGTGCTCACTGCCTGCTCACACACGGCTTATTCGTCGATCCTCCTTAAATTTTCATGTCACTTTACTTCTTCCAGTGGCTTCAAGTGCAGTGTCTGGCTCACCTCGTGTTACTTCCTCCTGTGCTGACGCCGAGGCATCGCGGGCTGACAGTTCCTTCTACATGGCTGGGGTGGGGCAGCTTTAGCTGGTGAAGTGTGCTGTCGTTGGTCCCCAGGATCTGGGAGGCGCCTTCCGTTAGGGACTTTCCCTGGCCGGTGGGAGGGAGAGGAGGGGTGGCCAGTCCTGGCCCCCGGGGTTTGGCTTTACAAACCTCAGATATGCAGATGACACCACCCTTATGGCACAAAGGGAAGAACTAAAGAGCCTCTTGATGAAATTGACAGTTTGTGAAAAACTTGTGTTAAAACTCAACATTCAGAAAACAAAGATCATGGCATCTGGTTCCATCACTTCACGGCAAATAGATGGGGAAACAGTGGAATTAGTGACAGACTTTGTTTTCTTGGGCTCCAAAATCACTGCAGATGGTGACTGCAGCCATGAAATTAAAAGACGCTTACTCCTTGGATGAAAAGGTACAACCGACCTAGACAGCATGTTAAAAAGCAGAAACATTACTTTGCCAACAAAGGTCCGTCTAGTCAAAGCTATGGTTTTTCCAGTAGTCGTGTATGAATATGAGAGCTAGACTATAAAGAAAGCTGAGCGCTGAAGAACTGATGCTTTTGAACTGTGGTGTGGGAAAACATGCTTGAGAGGCCCTTGGGCTGCAAGGAGATCCAACCAGTACATCCTAAAGGAAATCAGTCCTGAATATTCATTGGAAAGACTGATGCTGAAGCTGAAATTCCAATATTTTGGCCACCTAATGTAAAGAACTGATTCATTTGCAAAGACCCTGATGCTGGGAAAGACCGAAGGCAGGAGGAGAAGGGGACAACAGAGGATGAGATGGCTGGATGGCATCACTGACTCGATGGACATGAGTTTGGGTAAACTCCGGGAGTTGGTGATGGACAGGGAGGCCTGGCATGCTGCAGTCCATGGGGTCGCAAAGAGTCAGACATGACTGAGCGACTGAAGTGAACTGAACTGAACAAATACATTAAAGTAATTTCCAATCCAGACGTTATGGGAAAATGAATCGCGTCAGTGCTGTTGTTGGAAATTCAAATTAAGTTCTTTTTCAAAGGGAAAAGCAGCTGCATAAATACTAAGGTTGACTACTCCCTGATAAGCTCTGTTCCCGAGCAGACAATTCTTCTGGAATTACTTTAAGGTTGTCAGCTTCTTCTTTCTTGGTCTAAATGAACTCCTAATATAAAAATGTTCCTGATTTAGAGCTTGGCAGTCCCCAGTTTACAGATGGATTGAATTCCCCAAATTGGTTTCTAATCTAGTTTTTAAGAAATAAGGATACATTTCTGCAGTGAAACAATGTTATAAATGACGGTTAGGGTCCCAGGTCAGTACACAAAACTCTTAACTCCCCATGTTCTGAAAAGACTATTCTCCATCCCTGTTTTTCAAACTGAAAGCCAAAACTAATTAGTGGGACATGAAAGCAGTTTAGTGAGTGGTGACGGCCTTTCTAACAATAATGAAGTGCAGTAGAATGGATGGGAGAAACATCAGAGCGCCTTGCCCGGGGTAAGGGAGGTGCTGCTTCATGATTCCTGTTTCAAGCAGGCATGTCTTTGTATATGCATGTCCCGGGTAACAATCCAAATGCACCCCCCTCTGCTTTTGTAATTCTTTTAGCTGCTATGGACCTTTGTTGCTGTGAGAGGTCTTTTTCTATTTCTCTACTTGCGGCACCGGGAGCTGCTCTTGCTCACGGGAAGCAGGCTTCTCCAGGGCGCTTGGGCTCAGTAGTTGCATGGCCTTAGTCTCCGCACGGCGTGTGGCATCTCCCCAGCCCCGGGACTGAACCTGTATCCCCTGCTTTGGCAGGTGGACTGTTAACCGCTGGACCCCCAGGGAAGTCCCTGCGTTTCTGACTGTACGGGAAGCCCTGCTCTAGGCCAAGACTGTCCACCAAGTCAAGGTCTCCCTGTGGCGCATGTGCAGAAACACTGCCTGGAAGTCAGGGTTCCATTCCTGCAGAAACCCTGGCTTTCAGCTCATCCAAGCTAACTCCTGGCAATCAGTATGCAGTTTATACCAGTGTGGAAACACGCGTGCGCACATGTAGGGGTGTGTGTGTGTGCTCTTGAGTAAGAAGCTGGCGTGCCGGGGGATGGAGGTGAAGAATAGGAACAGGGTGTGTGGTGGCTTGGGCTGTTCTGACTGGGGTTTTAGGATGGAAGCTGGCAAATTGTTGTGTAACTTCTGAGTTAAAAGTGATTTTTACATGTTTGAAAAGTCGTTAAAAAAAACAGAAGAAAATGTGACAGAAAGTCTAAAATATTGATTATCCAGCTCTTGTTGAAAAAGTCTGCAGAACCCTTTTATCTAGGGGAACAGGGAGCAAGTAATCATTAGGACTCGGTGAAAATAAGGATGCCTCAAAGTGTACTGTACGCATGAAACCTGAAAGGCAGTGATAATCCTAGTGAAACTGCAAAGGATAAAGGTAAATGTCCAAAGCTCTCAGTGAGGAAAGACGGACCACCCAGGAGGAGACGACTGACAGCTGGATTCTCATCAACTAAGGACCGAGGAGCAAAGCGCTACGACAAATACCTCAACCTGGAGTCTTATGCCAGCTGAAGTATCTTCCAAGGCTGGAGGGCAAAGAAAGACATTTTATGAAATAATTCCTCAATAAAGTAACCGTTAAAATAAGTATTCAGCAAGAACAAAAAAGAAACCACAGGGAATGCAGGGGATGGATGAAATGTGAGGAATCCAGAAATTGCTAATGTGTGTCTGAAAATTTCACTTTAAAAAGTTTAAAAAGTAACTTAAAATATTGTTTAAAAACAGGTAAAAGTGTAAGACTAGAAAGCAATTGCATGATGGAAGAGGGTGTTCAATAATACTTGAAGTATATTCAGGTTCTTGGGGTTCTTGGGAGGAGGATGGAATATTGAATAACTTTTGGTTATGCTAGCAGATTGTATGGCTAAACATGTATGTTTTCAAAAATTAAAAATTTAAACATAATTTTTAACTTCCCACTTGCTAGAGATGAAAAAAAGGAAGACGCTACAAATGGCAATGACAGAAAAAAGGAGGCCAGACTGACTGGTAAGCGTGGAAGGATGCTTTCCCTGATCTGCTACCAGGAAAATGAAAATGAAAGTGACATCGTGACCGCATTTCACGCACAGCAGAAAGGCACAAGTTCAAAGTCTGACTGTGCCACGTACAGTAAGAGTGTGATGCGAAGCAGTAGCAAAGCTCGTGTGTTACTGGTAGGAGCGTAAACTGTTACAGCTACTTTGAGAGCAATTTGGGAATAACTGGTAAAGTGGAAGATGATTACAGCTCACAGTTCACTTCCAGGGACCTCTCAGCCTTGGGCCCAGGGATGCAAGGACTATAATGCCCAAAGGCACAAGCCTGGAAATCCGTGAATGCAGATGGCTCACCTGCAGAGGCACAGTTTCATCAACATTCTGGCCACAAAAGAGCAGCCGCCTGCTAGAAAGGGGAAGCCCTGTCAGCACAAGATCCCAAGAGACAGCGACCCAAGACGAACACGTGTGTTCAGAACCACCGGGAGGTTCAAGACAACTGCTGATCCTGGTGGTCAGAGATTTCTGCCAGCTCAGCATGAAGAGATATTTATAATGAAGTAACAATCCACGGAGGTAAAACATGTTTAAATTATAGATGATGTTATCTGCAAATATAGAACGCTACCTGTAATGTTCTTTTGGTCATTTGCATCAAATGCCTTTAATTCCAGAGCTTTCGGTTAAGAACTAGGATCTCATTTAGGTGTGACTGGTACGCGAAGTCCTACCCTGAACTCGACCATCTGATTGTAACTTTGCTGCTTTGGCTGGGTCTACCTTATAAGCTAAACATGACCTGGATTAAGGTGCTGGTCACAGATAAATGTTACAGTTGACACACTTCTTCAAGACACAGGTCACTCTCTAGCGCCTCATTCCCATCCATTCATCACTCACCCACTCAGCTCACAGTTACCACATATTTACAACATGATAAGGAATACAAAGGGATGTACACAAGTCTTTCCTAACTGGTGCACTCCATAGTCTTGTGGGGGTGGGGGGCGGCAGGTAGAAAAGAGCACCCGAATCCCTGCAGTGCGAGACGCTGACCCCTGAAGGACCGTGGGAGCCGGCGCTCTGGAAGCTGCCAGAGGTCACCCAGAGTTTGGAATAGCGGAGTGACTTGAAGAATGAGCAAAGGGGGTCCAGTTTTATTTTTTACCATCTTTGCATACGCAAAGCTATTCCCAATACTTCTTATGGTTTCTCAGCCTGGGCACTGTTGCCCTTGGGAGTCCGACACTCCTTTGAGGCGGGGCTGTTCCGTGCGTTGTAGACTAGGGGGCAGCCTCCTCGGCCTCGACCTGAGACAACTGAGAGGTGGCAGAGTGTGTCCGAGGGGCGCATTTCCTCCCTGCCCTGCTGAGAGGCACTGTGTTAATTGATGCCATTGTTTCCGCTGCTCTTTTTGTTTTTACCCTACCATCTCTGTGCATTTTCCAATTGGAGAAACCATTTTTTTTAAAATTCACCTTGCATGCACCTCAGTTTTCCTTTATTTTGCTTTCCCCCGGGCTGGGCTAAACTGAGGTTACATTTTGTACTGTTCTTTAGACTTTCCCTTTGTTAGTCTGTATGTTCTCTAAGGGTAAGTCTCAGACTTTATTTTTTGGGCTCCAGAATCACTGCAGATGGTGACTGCAGCCATGAAATTAAAAGACGCTTACTCCTTGGAAGGAAACTTATGACCAACCTAGATAGCATATTCAAAAGCAGAGACATTACTTTGCCAACAAAGCTCCGTCTAGTCAAGGCTATGGTTTTTCCTGTGGTCATGTATGGATGTGAGAGTTGGACTGTGAAGAAGGCTGAGCGCCGAAGAATTGATGCTTTTGAACTGTGGTGTTGGAGAAGACTCTTGAGAGCCCCTTGGACTGCAAGAAGATCCAACCAGTCCATTCTGAAAGAGATTATCCCTGGGATTTCTTTGGAGGGAATGATGCTAAAGCTGAAACTCCAGTACTTTGGCCACCTCATGTGAAGAGTTGACTCACTGGAAAAGACTCTGATGCTGGGAGGGATTGGGGGCAGAAGGAGAAGGGGACGACAGAGGATGAGATGGCTGGATGACATCATGGACTGGAAGGACGTGAGTCTGAATGAACTCTGGGAGATGGTGATGGACAGGGAGGCCTGGCGTGCTTCGGTTCATGGGGTCGAGAAGAGTTGGACACGACTGAGCGACTGAACTGAACTGAAGGGGCTTGACGTTGGCCCCTTGACCGCAAGTTCTGAAGCCTTATCACAGTTCCTCTCTATTTCCCCCTCTGCTCACCTTTAGGGATACATTTCTTGATTCTTTTCTAACTTTGTTTCCTTTTGTTGTGTCTGCTCTTCTGTTTGGAATTCCCTAGTGGCTCAGACGGTAGACAGTAAAGAATCCGCCTGCAATGCAGGAGACCTGGGTTCAATCCCTGGATTGTGAAGACCCCCTGAAGGAGGGCATGGCAGTCCACTCCAGCATTCTTGGGCTTCCCTGATGACTCAGATAGTAAAGAGTCTGCCTGCAATGTGGGAGACCTGGATTCGAGCCCTGGGTTGGGAAGATAACCTGGAGGCGGGTATGCAAGCCACTCCGGTATTCTTGCCTGGAGAATCCCCGTGGACAGGGGAGCCTGGCGGGCTCCAGTCCTTGCGTCACAAAGAGTTGGACGCGCCAGGCTCCTCTGTCCATGGGGCAAGAATACACACACTCCTCTGTTTACCGTAGCTGGAAGGGGCCATTTATTCTGACTGTATTGTTTTAGAAAGTGATTGCTTGTAGCCAAATTACTTGCCACATTATTTATAAGATTAGCCAAGATGTGGAGACAACCTAAGTGACTATCAGTGAATAAATAAGGAATAGAACATTATTCAGCCACAAAAACAGAATGGAATCCTGCCATTTGAGACAACACAGATGAAACTTGAGGACTTTATGCTAATAAGTCAGAGAAACAAATACTGCATGATCTCACTTATTTGTGGAATCTAAAGAAAAAACCTCAAAGAAACAGAGAGTAGACTTCTGGTTGCCAAGGGTAGGGGCTGGGAGAAGTGAATGAAGGCAGTCAAAGGGTCCAGGCTTCCAGGTACCACGTGAGCAGGTTCTGGGCATCCAGCGTATGGTGTGGTGACTGGAGCTACCAGTATGCATCATATATTTGAAACTTACTGAAAGAGTGGATCTTGAAAGTCCTCAGCACACACACACTTTCGAGATGGTGATTTTATTAACTAACCTTACTGGGATAATAACTTTGTAATATATATTGTACCAAATGATCACATTGTGCACCCTAAACCTTCACAGTGTTATATGTCAAAATATCTCAGTAAGGCTGGAAAAAGTGTGTTTTAAATTTTTTAAAAGCACAAAGAAAGAAGACTGTAAAGAAACTCATAAAAATTTGAGCAGGTGTTTTTATCTAGGTATGAGACTGTGAAGTATTATTTACATTGCTTTACTGAGTCTCCTAAATTTCTCCAAAATGTTACTTGTAAAAATATACGTGAGAATCAACACATTAAAAGAAAAAACAAGCAACAAAACAAAGTGCTGCCATTAAAAAAAAACAACTTCCCTGCTGGAGACAAGCCCTTCCCCTGGTCCTGCATATTCCTCTCTGAACTTCCCTTTTCCCACAGCTGCTGGGCCAGAGGAAAATGGCCACATTTAACATGTAAACGCTGCAGGTTGCTTCTCCAGTGCCGGCTGTCTCAGCAGCAAAGCCCTCTCTGGCCCCGTCACGTTGCTGGGCGCCTCTCCTTCTCACAATGTGTAGATCACGTTTGCACCTCCAAACGTCCTTATGAAAACACGCTTAGCCTTGAATAAAAAATAGTCAACACAGCTGGTCATTTGGGTAGATTCTGCATTTAATATTCAAATACTCCTGATGAAAAGAGCATCCTCCCGTTGAATAAATACACATATTATTAAGAACCTAGGCATCAAATCAAGAGCAATCCATTCACTTTTACATCAGGACTTTTGTAAATGTAGCAGGGACCAACATCACCTGGAGGGCTTGCGGAAACAGTTGCCCCTGCGTCCCTCTCCTAGAGCTTCTGACTCAGCCCGTCTGGCGTGGGGCAGAGAGTCCGCAGGTGGCGCCTCTGCGGCGCGGCTGGCTCGGGGGCCACAGTCTGAAAACTACAGGTCTGCATCTTCTGGCTACCAGCCAGTTTGTGGTTTAGCTGTCTTTTTTTTTTTTTAATAAAGCCTCTTTTATTTCATCTCCTTGGAATTTAAATGCTGGTTTTTGAGTTAAGAACTGGTAGATCCTGCTATTTGCAACAAACATTCTGTCCCAAGAAAAGACATAATTCTGTTTATATGGAATCCAGCTATCACTTAGCTCCTTCTCCTTGGGCCTTGAGAGAATACCTCACGGGATTTCGATGTCAGGTTGTCGAGATAATTACCATCACAGCATCAAAGATTGCCACTGTGTCATCTTCAGCACTGGAGACTGCCACTGTACCTTTTTAGCATCAAAAATTGCCACTGCGTTTTTAGCAAAGATAGGTTCCTTTTAAAGCAAAACTTGCTTCTGTACCTTTTTTAATATCAGAGATTTCTACTGTATCTGTTTTTTGATCTGAGGGAGAATTTGGGCTTCTCATTTGGACAAGTGCCAAAGTTAATTTTTAAATTAAATATAGAAATTATCACACATACACATACACACTGACAATGGAAAAGAAAAATACTGCTCAGTGTTGGAATAGATGTCCAGGATATCAAGTGAAATTAGCAAGTGATCTTCCTGTCTGGCTTTATTTCTGATGCGTTTTGGACTTTGCTCCAACAAATGGATATTCTTGTTTAAACTCCGCCCTCTCTGTTGCCCCTCTACTTTGTGACCAGCTTTGCCCACTGCTTGCTTTCAAAGCACTCATGACCCTAAAGATGACAAAAAGGAGTAAGTTTGCCAATAAAGGACTTACAGGCTTTAGGAAGTGTGGTACTTAAACCTTCTTTCCCAGACAGGTTGGCAGGCTGAGTTGCTTAGCTGTGTCAGGCCTCCAGGTCTTATGCTACCCAAACAGCAACTTCACAAACTCTGAAAACAGTTTGGAGAAACAGGATTGGTTTTGGTAATACACATGTTAGCAAAAGTGAAGAAGAAAAACCTGTGCCCTCTCCCTTGCCTTTAAAAAAATATCTTCTTTCTTTTAATATTAACTAAGAAAACATGTGGGTCATATTCACAGATGTACCTCACTTTTCTCTATGGGCTGATGCTTCGGTCTGGCTTATTTTAAAGTCAGTTTGTTTTTTCCTTTTCCAGAAAGATGAGTTACAGTCATCTTGCCAGTGGCAGGAATAGCTGGTCCTTAGTTTAAAACTAACTGAACAATTCCTTTAATGGGGAAACACCAAAGAAAAGAGATGCCAATATTTTCTTCAGTTCAGTTCAGTCGCTCAGTTGTGTCCAACTCTTTTCGACCCCATGAATCACAGCATGCCAGGCCTCCCTGTCCATCACCATCTCCCAGAGTTCATTCAGACTCACAACCATCGAGTCCGTGATGCCATCCAGCCATCTCATCCTCTGTCGTCCCTTTTTCCTCCTGCCCCCAATCCCTCCCAGCATCAGAGTCTTTTCCAGTGAGTCAACTCTTCCCATGAGGTAGCCAAAGTACTGGAGTTTCAGCTTTAGCATCATTCCTTCCAAAGAAATCCCAGGACTGATCTCCTTTAGGATGGACAGGTTGGATCTCCTTGCAGTCCAAGGGACTCTCAAGAGTCTTCTTCAACACCACAGTTCAAAAGCATCAATTCTTTGGTGCTCAGCTTTCTTCAGTCCAACTCTCACATCCATACGTGACCACTGGAAAAACTGTAGGCTTGACTAGATGGACCTTTGTTGGCAAAGTAATGTCTCTGCTTTTGAATATGCTATCTAGGTTGGTCATAACTTTCCTTCCAAGAAGTAAGCGTCTTTTAATTTCATGGCTGCAATCACCATCTGCAGTGATTTTGGAGCCCAGAAAAATGGAGCCTGACACTGTTTCCACTGTTTCCCCAGTTAGCTGTTGTTGAAATATTGTTCTGATGTTTTGTTCTCCTTCTGAAAGATTCTCTTCGGGTTCAAATGCATTCAGTCTGTTATTCTTTTATGAAAATACCTAGACTAACAATACTCAGAGAAATTTGGAAGGAAAAAAAATCCTGACGGGGCTTAAAACACCAGACTTTTGGATAATGTTTCCTTGCAGTCCAAGGGACTCTCAAGAGTCTTCTTCAACACCACAGTTCAAAAGCATCAATTCTTTGGTGCTCAGCTTTCTTCAGTCCAACTCTCACATCCATACGTGACCACTGGAAAAACTGTAGGCTTGACTAGATGGACCTTTGTTGGCAAAGTAATGTCTCTGCTTTTGAATATGCTATCTAGGTTGGTCATAACTTTCCTTCCAAGAAGTAAGCGTCTTTTAATTTCATGGCTGCAATCACCATCTGCAGTGATTTTGGAGCCCAGAAAAATGGAGCCTGACACTGTTTCCACTGTTTCCCCAGTTAGCTGTTGTTGAAATATTGTTCTGATGTTTTGTTCTCCTTCTGAAAGATTCTCTTCGGGTTAAATGCATTCAGTCTGTTATTCTTTTATGAAAATACCTAGACTAACAATACTCAGAGAAATTTGGAAGGAAAAAAAATCCTGACGGGGCTTAAAACACCAGACTTTTGGATAATGTACTCCTGAGGGCACCAGAAGAAAAAGCGTAAGTGACCTTTCCGCCGCCTTCTCAGCCTCTTTGAGGAAGCGGCAGCAGAGCCTGCAGACAGAGCTGGGCCACTCACCCAAACTGCTCCTCGCCAGGCTGTGCCCTGTGCTTCCAGCTTCGCCAGGGTGTCCCCAAGCATCCCTCTATCCATCCTTTCTTCCTCTGTCCTTGGTTCCCAAACTCTTCTCCTTTCTCATTTTCTTACCCACACCCTCTCTTCTGTTCTCATCCCTGCAGAAAAGCCTCTGGAGATAAGCTAACCTTAATGTGTGTCTTTGCAAAGGGGTGTGTGGCTGTGTGCACAGTCGTGTCTGACTCTTGTGACCCCATAGACTCACAGCCCGCCAGACTCCTCTGTCCACGAACTTTTCCAGGCAAGCATTCTGGAGTGGGTTGCTGTTTCCTCCTCCAGGGGAATCTTTCTGACCCAGGGACTGAACCTGCGTCTCTAGGGTCTTCTGGGAGATATACAGTAAAGAAAAGAGAAAGTTAGGGGTATGTGGGGAGGGGGGTGGAGAGTGGAGGATAGAACTTACGAAGGGAGGAGCACAGTAGTCCAAAGGCAGAAATAACCCAAATGTCCGTCAGCAGATGGCTGGAGGGACAAGCTGCGCAAGACGCCAGCACGCGGTGGGGCAGGACTCCGCCGAGAGTGAGCGGAGCGTTGGAGCGCATCGCCACGCAGTGAACTCAAACACCGGTGCTGAGCGAGAGGCGCCAGACCCCAGACAGCCACAGTTCATGATGCCTTTGCATGAAATACGAGAATAGATGCATCCGTAGAAGCAGAGCGCAGCTTGGAGGTTGCCAGGGAGAGGAGGGAGGGGAGAGCGAGGAGTGACAGCTCCCTGGGGGTGAGGATTCACTCTGGGGGCGGTGGGGATTCACTCTGGGGGGCGGAGAATGTTCTGGACTAGACGGAGCTGATGGCTGTACAGCACTGTCGATGTTCTAAACGTCACTGGATCGTTCACTTTGAAACGGTAAATTTTGTTACATGAATTTCACCTCCAAAAGTTTAACTTTTTAAAAAAGGAGGATTATTCATCAAAATTCCAAACTCTGCTTCTCTTAGATTTCATAACCTTCATATCTGCCTTTCTCCCTAAGTGTATTTCAAAGAAAGTTCTACATTTAATTTAGATACTAAATCAAGGAGAGGTTCTAGATTGACCTCCAAATCTACGTGTTGTATCAATCTTCAATGAAATCGCCCTAGTAACAATGGGAATAAAAAAATCACCCGGTGAGTCAGTCGCAGAACTGGGAATGGGTCCCAAGGAGCGTTGCCTTTTAGTCCCTTTTAAATTCTGTTGCTCTGTCTCCCTGTCCCTGAAACTCCTGACATAATTGAAGATGACTTGTCAATGATGTCATTCCCCCAACCGGGAGAGACAGCGCGAAGGAGCCTTCAACGTAGGCTCCCCATCACCACGTCCTCTGGAGGCTGCGCTTTCTGATTCAGTTTTGCCCTTGGAAAAACTGTGAAGCCACATAAAATGTGTCTGGGCTGCTCTTAACTCACGCCTCTGTATGCGCTGTGACCCTCTCTGGGTCCTGTTCATCCTTCAGACACCTGGAGAGAGCTTTCCACCCATCCTACCAGCTCTTAACTTTCACCTGCATCAGTGGTTAGAAAAGGGGTTGACATCATTACACGTGATACTTATTTTCCGTAAGTATCTCCAGCTAATATTGCTGGGGATGGGTGCACTGGGCCGTCTGGCAGCGCTGTTGGGGGTCCCCAGGACCGTTTGTCTGCTGTTGGGCCCACCTGCCTGGTGCGCTTCAGGAAGAGCATCAGAGGGATTCGCTGCTGCCGACCTGTGTCGAGTCCGCTTGAAGCCTGCTTACCACAGGAAAGAAGCAGTGAAGTGTGGCTGGGGCAACCTAGCAAGTGAGCTGACTTTCAGAAGACGGTACTGTATCAAAGGGATCATGATGCTAACCCTGGCTTTGCCCAGAGGCAAATTTCTGGGTTTCTGTACCTAAAAAGATCAAAGGTAACAGTTGACTCAATGGTGCAATTTGGGTTAGATCCATTTTGACTCAAAAACAGCTTACCCCCAGAAGTCTGTGAGTCATTTCTGTATTCCCCTCCCACACCACGTGGTACCCACCTGTAGGAACGAGAACCCACATTATTGCCACTTATCCAGGTCACAGAGAGGGGTGCCAGGTTATGGGAAAGTAAACTGGAATCAGAAAAGCAGCACCCCTCTGCTTGCAAATGATTCAGTTAGCCCCTCGCTTTGTTAGGACTGCCTATTTTTGCAGCGTCAAAGACATTCATTCTTACCTAGTTTCGAGAAAGCCTACCCCATTTCTGATTGCTTGTTATCACCATGTTCCTGGGGGAGCCCCAACTCTTTAGGAACACAAGGTTCTGTCAGAGTTAGATGCTCCGGCTGCTGGGGATCATGGGCTGCTGGCCAGTCAAGCTGTCCTGGAGATGTCATCTCTCGAGGACCTCTTAGGGACTTCTTCGGCCTGCCCTGTGCCCTCCCCATTGCTGTCTGCTAAGTCACAACCAGATGCCCAAGAACTGGAAGCTTGAGCACAGATATTTAGACCTACATCTCACTCCTAATTTTCATGTGTTCTAAATGTAGACTAATAAAATCCGCAAAAATCCTTTGCAAAAGTAGTGCAAAAAAGCCTTCCAAGAACCTCTATTCTTTCAGCAAGACATGTAACACTCTTCTATATCTTTCCTAACATTTTGGTTTACTGGGCTTTCATAAAATATTTGGCACTAATTTCTACAAATCCTTTTCGAGGGTGGGGACTACATTCCCTCCCCTGCTTATATTCTATATTTGTTTTTCCACTTGGAGTTCAGTCTTTTGGGAGAAGTTCCTTGATCTGTGTTTGGGAAAATGACATTTGGGGTTGTTGCCAAGACTCTGGGTGACTTTGAAATCTGGACAACGCTGACCTAGACCTGGCTGGGTGCTGCTGTCTGTGCGCCAGGCCCGTTCAGTGCCCCTGGCAGGCCCAGGCGAGCCGCAGAAGTCAAATTGATCCCAGTGAGTAAATTAACTCTACAATACTGTACAGATAAAACTAACATGGTTTTGTACCATGGACATCTGTGAATACTCTTGTCAAATTCTCAAAATAGCGTGGGCTACAGAGGTGAAATAAGTCACTATATAAAAATTTTTTTATCAACACTATTGCAGGAGATGTTAGGAGTCACACAGAGTGATAAAAGTTTTGGATGGATAACTTTTGTAGAATTTTTTGTAAGGCTGACTACCTGATGTAGCCAAAGGGTGCGGTGGGAGTGGGGCCCAAAATGACATACCGTGGAAAAATCCAGCCTCTCTTCCAGCTCTTGGCTTCGTAGAGAACCACTTGAGAACATGCATCCACGACCTTGATAACTGGAAAAAAGGGTGCGCACCACTCTCTCCTCATCTGCTCAACCTGATGCTCTGTTCGCCTTCCTTTGGTTCTCCTGGCCTGCAGACAGTAGCGTAGGTTGGAGCTGTTGCCCTCCCCTCACACTCTCAGAGCTTTGGCAAGTTAAATCCTGAGAAGGCAAGACAACTGGTGGATTTGGTGGGAGGTAGAGATCCCCTGAGCAGGGTGTGCAACCCCCCAGTATTCTTGCCTGGAGAATCCCACGGTCAGGGGAGACTGGCGGGCTGCATCCGCGGGTTCCACGGAGTCGGACGCGGCTGAGCAGCTAGGGCGGGCGCGCACGGTGACACAGTCGGCTTTTCGAGGCGAGTCTGGTGTGTGAAGGTGTCACCGCGCTTCTGGGCTGTGGCCACCAGTGGTCCTGCCTTTCGTCGCACGCCCGGTATATTAATTATCCATCGTTGCATATCGAATGGTCCCCCAGGTTTAGCGGCTTAAAAGTAATACTTCTTTCTGGATCAGAAGCAGCTTCGCTGGTGCTTTGGGCTCCGGCTGTCTCACGAGGTTGCAGTCATGATGTCAGCCGGAACTGCGGTTACCCCGAAGGCTTGCTGGGGCTGGAGAAGCAGACGCGCAGAGTCGGAAAAGTCAACAGTGACCCGATCCAGTTCCCTCCTTTTATAATAAGGAACTATTGTTCTTCACAAGCTCAACCCGAAACAGTTCTTAGGCAGTTACCTGTGTTAACCCATGATCACAGTGAGGGTCTCTGGATTGTCTCCTGGTGACTTAGCAACTGACACGGAAGGCTGAGTTTCAGGGTTACCTTTCTGCAGCCTCCCTCCTTATTTTAAGGCTTTGCTCTCTGCCTGTGTACCTAGGCCCCTGTGGTTGTGTGAGTGAGTGAACAAGCAAAGAATCAGTTTTGAATAAGAAGACGGGAAGACTGCTTAGAGCCTTTGATGCCAGGAGAGGAGCCCAGGGGACTGGAGGGAGGGCGTGTGTGTGTGTCTGTGTCTGTGTGTGTGCGTGTGTATGTGTGCGTGTGTGTGTGCATGTGTGTGCGTGTGTGTGCATGTGTGTGTGTGTGTGCGCGCGCGTGCGCACGCGCTTACTGGCTCAGCTGTGTCCGACTCTTTGTGACCCCATGGACTGTAGCCCACCAGGCTCCTCTGTCCATGGGATTCTCCAGGTAAGAACACTGGAGCGGGCTGCCATTTCCTCCTCCAGGGGATCTTCCTGACGCAGGGATGGAACCTCTGTCTCCTGCGTCTCCTGCTCTAGTGCCAGCTGGGAAGGCCCCTGGGGGGAGGTTAGGGGCACTTCATCTCTCCGTTTGGCCCTGTCAGGGCTCCTTCCTCTAGTCTGGTGGGGACGTGAGTCATGTCAGGCGCTGGAGGAAGGAGTGGGCCAACCTCTCCCGACTGGACCCACCTTCCTCCAGTCCTCGCTGTGAGAATTCCAAACCAGCTGTCTTCTCTCCAAAAGGACCACGGAATGTCCTGCTCCTTACTCCTCTGGCTCTCCCTGTGGACAGGGTCAACTGAGTGGGATCAGAAGTCGTTTCTTAAGCCTTGAATCAGTTTTGAGTGAAAAACTAAAGGACAAATAGTTATATTTCTTGAGAGGATGGAACAAGAGCAAAGAATCAGAACTAAAAGTTCCTTTGAAGCTTCTTTTTTTGGAAAATGTTTATTTTAGAATTGCCCTTTCCCCTCAGGCTCTGTTCTGTAATTATACATATTAACACAGCACCAGACGCCAACATGGCTCATCTCAGACAAAAACCACAGCTCTTCTCATCAGAGGCCTTAATCTACTGAATAATGAAGCTCTGTATAGTCTAAGCCCATCTTAGAGAAGTTGAAGGCAGTGTGGTTCCAGACAAAGAGCAATAAAGTAGCTAGTGTGGGTGATTTATACCTGGAACCCATTAACCTGCTCTCCCCTTCAATATCTAAGCACCACAGATATTTCTACTATATTTTGCTAGCGTCTTCCCATCCATTTGGACACAGGCCAGAGGTAGCCCCTCTCATAAAGAACATCAAAAACACGACTTGAAATAATGCAGACCTGCATCATTTTTAGCCGTTTGGCAAAGCAGTTTGAAAAATGTGAGCAGCTGAAGATTTCAAACTGTTGGCAATAACAGGATCTTCTGTTTCCAGGAACATTGTCGAGTTTCAATCTTGTTCTACTTAAATTACCCCAGATACTCTTATAGCTGCATTTCTAAGAGTGTTTCCTAAAGTGGGGTCTGAGATGGTCGTGGGTGTGCATGTGTGGGAGAGAGAAACTGAGAGACAGCAAGAGAGAGAGGGAGAGTGAGGGCTGATGGCAGTCCTTTAGGGAAATCTTAGCGGCATCGGCATTACTGTCAGAGCAGAGTTAGATGGAGGTTGGCTGAAAAGTCGGAAAAGCGCTTAGGAGCACAGCTATCAGGAGAGGCTGAGGATGTTGTCGAAGGATAAAGGGAAGGAAACATTTTACTAAAGACAATAGGGGTCCCAATCAATCTGCTTGGTGGTCAAGCGTTCCTGCAGAAAGAAGCTGGAGAAGGTCACTTCCCAGAAGACAGGCCATTGGCTCAGTGTGAAAGGTGACCCAGCAGGCGCTTGCAAATGCTGTGTCCTGGGCCATGACGCCCCCATCCCAGACCCCCATCCCAGCCAGTTCCAAGAACACATCCAAGGAGTCCTTCATAGCGGCAGGCATAAGCACCATGTGGCTTGCCTCTAATCCAGCAGGATTAGATCCAAAAGGACGCCCTGGGAAACCTAGATAAGCTGATTAAGTGCATTCCTGATAGGAATGAACACACCAAAGCCAAACAAAATGAAAAGATCCAGGGGTGTATTTCAGAACCGAGAGGGAAGGATCAATGTGAAGTTGACGCTCAGCACCAACACACTAGTGGAAGACGAAGACGACAGTGCTCCCCTCTCCCAGGAAAAAACCCTCCGTACAAGAGGGTATCATCCGGGTATCATCCGGTAACAGGCGCTTCCCAGGGGCACAGCGGTAAAGGCTCCACCTGCCGATGCAGGAGGTGCAGGAGATGCGGGTTTAATCCCTGGGTTGGGAAGATGCAACCTTCTCCCTTGGAGAAGATGAAAAATTCAAATGTCTTGCTTTTTGGAGTTTTCTGGAATTAGATATATATGTGTGTGTGTCTACACACACACACACACACGCGCGCGTGTGTATATACCTGTATGTGCTGTGCTGTGCTTGGTCGCTTGGTCCTGTCTGACTCTGCGACGCTATGGACATTAGCCCGCCAGGCTTCTCTGTCCATGAGGATTCTCCAGGCAAGAATGCTGGAGTGGGTTGCCATGACCTCCTCCAGGGGATCTTCCTGACCCAGGGACTGAACCCAGGTCTCCCACACTGCATTCTTTACCGTCTGAACCACCAAGGAAGCCCAAGAATACTGGGGCGGTAGTCTATCCCTTCTCCAGGGGATCTTCCTGACCCAGGGATTGAGCTGGTGTCTCCTGCCTTGCAGACAGATTTTTCACCAGCTGAGCGACCGCGGAGGCCCACACACATTGTACACGTATGTTTGCGCTGCAGTTGGTTTAATCTGCAGATTAGGAACATGCGGAGTCAGAGACCAACTGGAGTCACAGCCAGGCAGACCATGCAGCGTGAGTAGGTTGTTTCTAACCCATACCCTCCTCTGGTATCAGCTGCCCCAGACTCTGTCTGCTTTCCATTCATCTAAACACTCTGAGTCTTTAAGAACTCAAACACTTATCTTTCTGTCCCCTAATGGTTCTCACGACGGTTGCAGTGGCCCAGAGCTGTCGGCTTGCAAGAATAACAATTTTTTGGATCCAGGGCTGGTGTTTTGGAAGAGGTCAGTGGGGATACATTCTACATTTCTCACAATTGCTTTAAAATGAAGTTTTCAAAAGTGGAGAATTGTTTGTGTTTAAGAGACAGCCTTGGGAAGTAAAAGGAGCCTGGTTTTGCTGAGATTGGCGGGAGGGTGCCGCGGCGGTGATCCAGGCGGCCAGGGAGGGGCACCCCGCCTGTCTGGTGAGCTCACAGCCTCAAGGCTTGGAGCCCAGGAGTGGCACGTGCTCAGGCTCCCAGGGAAGGGTGAGGAAAGTCCCACGAGGCTGGGCTGGGAGGAGACTGGACTGGGTTCTCTTACAGTGAACTGACTCAGCCCCAGGTAAGCAGCCTACACTGATTTTAACAAGCTTGAGGGCTGGTGCTTCTTAGTGATGAGGAGACTTTACAGGAATGAAACCACCTCATCAGTTTTAGTTCCTTTCTTGCATAGCAGAAAGCACCCCGGTTAGTGACGTGAACAGTGGTAGGTCATGTCTTGGAACCAACTGACAAGCTTTAAAAGAACATTTGGGAATCAGATCAGTTCTCCAGCCTTCATTTCAGCTGACGACGTTTTGGTCTTGCTCTTCACAGAACCATGTGCAGGCGATTCTCTGATCAAGAAGGAGGGTGACCGGCTTCTCAAGGCATCACCATCTCTAGGCAGGGCTGATACAGTCTTCCTTTAGGAGACGGGCCTTTTCATCTTTACAGCCACTGAGAACATTATAATTAACACACCTGTGAAGATTTTTGGACCTGTGTCGTGAGAGAATGCTTTAGGGGACTCAGCAGCCACTTTTCAGTAAAAATAAATATTCATGTGTTTCCAGGAAATGCTCCCACATCGACCTTATTGAACCACATGCAGTAGAGACAATAATGGAAGTGATCCCCACATTTCCTTGGGCAACAGGTAAATGCAAACAGAAATGATGTGTGGCATTAAAGGAGAACCAGAAGCCCAGAACCATCAAGGTCTTCCTTGAAGGTGACAAGACCAGCGTCTGTGAAATGGCAGTGACAGGGCCGGTCACCATACACCATCCGGAACGGCTCAGAGTGGAGCCATTTCAGAGAGTTTATCTTTCATCACCTCAAGGCCCACCCTGAGGAATCGGGCTTAAGTAGGATCAGCGCCCCTTTGGGCATCCGTGGAGCCTCGGTGACTGATACTCCTAAAGGTGCTTTGCAATAGCTCGGGCTTCCCCAGTGGCTGAGAGGTAAAGCACTGTAGGAGAAGCAGGAGACACAAGTTCGATCCCTGGGTCGGGAAGACCCCCTGGAGAAGGGAATGGCAGCCCACTCCAGCATTCTTGCTGGAGAATCCCATGGACAGAGGAGCCTGGCGGGCTGCAGTCCATGGGGTCGATAAGAATCCGACATGGCTGAGCATACACGCAGGGCCAGGGCAGGAGGGTGGCTGATAGGGAAATCATGAACATGAAACCATGATATTTGGTAAAACTGATGATGCTGTGAAAGTGCTGCACTCAATATGCCAGCAAATTTGGAAATTTCAGCAGTGGCCACAGGACTGGAAAAGGTCAGTTTTCATTCCAATCCCCAAAAAAGGCAATGCCAAAGAATGCTCAAACTACCACACAATTGCTCTCATCTCACATGCTAGCAAAGTAATGCTCAAAATTCTCCAAGCCAGGCTTCAGCAATATGTGAACCATAAACTTCCAGATGTTTAAGCTGGATTTAGAAAAGGCAGAAGAACCAGAGATCAAATTGCCAACATCCGTCAGATCATCGAAAAAGCAAGAGAGTCCCAGAAAAATGTTTATTTCTGCTTTATTGACTATGCCAAAGCTTTTGACTGTGTGGATCACAACAAACTGTGGAAAATACTGAAAGAGATGGGAATACCAGACCACCTGACCTTCCTCCTGAGAAATCTGTATGCAGGTTAAGAAGCAACAGTTAGAACTGGACATGGAATAATGGATTGAAAACGAGTAACGGGAAAGGAGTTCGTCAAGGCTGTATACTGTCACCCTGCTTATTTAACTTCTATGCCGAGTACATCATGCAAAGTGCTGGGCTGGATGAAGCACAAGTTGGAATCAAGATTGCCAGGATAAATATCAATAACCTCAGATATGCAGATGACACCACTTTTATGGCAGAAAGGGAAGAAGAACTAAAGAGCCTCTTGATGAAAGTGAAAGAGGAGAGTGAGAAAGTTGGCTTAAAAGTCAACATTCAGAACACTAAGATCATGGCATCCGGTCCCATCACTTCATAGCAAATAGATGGGGAAACAATGGAAACAGTGAGAGACTTTATTTTGGGGGGCTCCAAAATCACTGCAGATGGAGACTGCAGCCATAAAAACAAAAGAGAGGAAAGTTATGACCAACCTAGACAGCATATTCAAAAGCAGAGACATTACTTTGTCAACAAAGGTCTATCTAGTCAAGGCTATGTTTTTTCCAGTCATCATGTATGGATGTGAGAGTTGGATTACAAAGAAAAGAAAGTTGAGTGCCAAAGAATTGATGCTTTTGAACTGTGGTGTTGGAGAAGACTCTTGAGAGTCCCTTGGACTGCAGGGAGATCCAACCAGTCCATCCTAAAGAAAATCAGTCCTGAATATTCATTGGAAGGACTCATGCTGAAGCTGAAACTCCAGCAGTTTGGCCACCTGATGTGAAGAACTGACTCATTTGAAAAGACCCTGATGCTGGGAAAGATTGAGGGCGAGAGGAGAAGGGGATGATGGAGGATGAGATGGTTGGATGGCGTCACTGACTCAATGGACATGAGTTTGAGTGAACTCTGGGAGTTGGTGATGGACAGGGAGGCCTGATATATTGCAGTCCATGGGGTTGCAAAGAGTTGGACATGACTGACTGAACTGAACTGAACTGTAGAAACAATGACATGAACTGGGAATTCAAGCCCTGAAAATGCTTTCTCATGCACAAATTTGCTAACTGATGCTTGACTTTTGTGTTTTCACCGGTGAGTGAAATGGGAATATGGCTCTGGCCTGATTTTCAAAGATACCATATGGGCTGACAAACTAAACTGGTGTAAATCATGTTTGTAAATATAGAACTTTGATGTAAATAAAAAATAACATGCTTGGGCCTGGGCGTAGCCTGTGAGCAGGATTAGCGTGGATGCAGAAAGCTGTTTCACTTGAGTGCTTAATATGTGTAGCATTTCCTCTACGCTCGGGGTTTAAGTTAAACCTGAGCCTTTGGAAAGCACACCCCTGACAGCACAGACGAGGACGACGGTTTGGAGAGAAAAATATGATTCTGAAACTCAAGCTCAGCGCCAGCACTTTGAAGGAACACGTCAGGTTTCAGAGAATGCTGTCTGGCTTCCGAAGAGTGAAAATCCTTTGTTCCTGGTCCAGGGTTTGAGACAAAAATAAAACACAGGTGATTATTTCTCTCAAATCTCAAAGATATTGCCAGGGACCTTGACGACAGAAGCTGATGGGAAGAGGTTCCTCTGCTCCCGGTTAAAAATATCGCTGCGCTCAAGCGAAAGTCTAGAACGGCGCTCATCCAGCCGCGCAGCTTTGCTCCCGAGCCCGGCACAGCGCGTCTTCAAGTTTCCCTCTTCCTGCCTCAGCTTCTCAGCCCCAAGGCCTAAAGGCGCCCTGCCCTGTCGCGTCGCACAGACTGCTCTTCAGAGCCGGGAAGTGGAAGTCACGCTGTAGAGCCCGCGTCTGGGCCCTGGCGGGGCAGGAGGGGAGGCCGGCTCCGCGCGGGCTGCGGCCGGCTCACGGTCGCGGGTCCCTGCAGCTTCAGGTCGCAGCGCGCTCCCCGCCTCACCCAGGGGGCAGCCGTGAGCACGTGGGTACGACGATTAAAGAGGAAAGCAGACAGAAAGGCGGGCCACAAAGTGCGTGGGCACGCTCCAGCGGGCTGCGGGTCGGACTGCACGCCAGGGGCTTTCGTTTCCAGGGGGGAACGTGGGGAGGGAAGGGAGCGCAGGGGGAGGCCCGGCCGGGCGCCGCATCTTCACGGCGGCCCCACGGCGGTGTTTCGGTCACAGGGAGGAAAAACTGCGGCCCGGCTGGGTGAGCACGCGGAGAGCTGTGGGGCTCCCTGGGGGCTCGGACAGTAAAGAATCCGCCTGCAGTGCGGGAGCCCCGGGCTAGATCCCGGGGTCGGGAAGAGCCCCTGGAGAAGGAAACGGCCACCCACCCAGTGCTCGGCCTGGAGAATCCTGTGGACAGAGGAGCCTGGCGGGCTGCAGTCCGTGGGGCTGCAAAGAGCCGGACACCACTGACAGCTGAGCGCACGGAGCTGTGCGCCGCAGCGATGGCAGCATTTCTGTTAGAGGGAAAGCCGGCGCGTTCTGTGAAGAAGGCGGACCTCGCCCTATGGTGATGCGCAGCGAGGAGCAGCGGCCTCGCTGGTCCCATTCAGTGCGAGGAGAGCGGGTTTGGCCCCTTGCTCTCCTGGTAGAGAGTGGGCCGAGTCCCAGCTTTACAGCTCAAGTGTGTAATGGTGGATTTTAAAAAAACTTAAGAAAATCTGCTTAAAAAAATGGGGGAGGCCCGGCCGGGCGCCGCATCTTCACGGCGGCCCCACGGCGGTGTTTCGGTCACAGGGAGGAAAAACTGCGGCCCGGCTGGGTGAGCACGCGGAGAGCTGTGGGGCTCCCTGGGGGCTCGGACAGTAAAGAATCCGCCTGCAGTGCGGGAGCCCCGGGCTAGATCCCGGGGTCGGGAAGAGCCCCTGGAGAAGGAAACGGCCACCCACCCAGTGCTCGGCCCGGAGAATCCTGTGGACAGAGGAGCCTGGCGGGCTGCAGTCCGTGGGGCTGCAAAGAGCCGGACACCACTGACAGCTGAGCGCACGGAGCTGTGCGCCGCAGCGATGGCAGCATTTCTGTTAGAGGGAAAGCCGGCGCGTTCTGTGAAGAAGGCGGACCTCGCCCTATGGTGATGCGCAGCGAGGAGCAGCGGCCTCGCTGGTCCCATTCAGTGCGAGGAGAGCGGGTTTGGCCCCTTGCTCTCCTGGTAGAGAGTGGGCCGAGTCCCAGCTTTACAGCTCAAGTGTGTAATGGTGGATTTTAAAAAAACTTAAGAAAATCTGCTTAAAAAAAATCGGGGCGTGATTTATATAGTGTCTGATTCCAGGTGGGCTGTCTGAATACCAGAGACTGGGTGGCTTAGGAAGGGCTCGCACTTCCGGCTCAGTTTTGGAGGCGGGGAACTCCGAGGTCACGCTGCCAGCGTGGTCCTGTTCTGGCAAAGACCCTCTTCCTGGGCCGCAGCCAGCACTTTCTCCCCGTGTCCTTAACGGGCGAGTTAGTGAGGCAGCTCTAGGGTTGCTTTTATGAGGGCGCCAAGCCCATTCACGGGCGCTCCTCCCTTAGGATCTAATCGCCTCCCAAATGCCCTGCCTCCTGAAACTATCACCTTTGGGGCTTAGGATTTCAAACAAGAACTTTAGGGGCGCAGACAGTCAGAGTTCCGGACCGTAAAACCCGGTGAACTCGCGCACACACGCACCCCTCTGTAAGCAGACACCGTTCTTTACCCTGGGACCCCTGGCCAGTCAATAAGGGCACTCAGAGGCGGCCACCTTCTGATTTCATAGGTTAATCTCAATTTCACAGATGAATTCTGTTCTTGCGCTTCATGTAAATGGAATCTTGTCAATATAGTCTCACTATTTCACCCAGGGTAGTTACTTGAGATTCCTCTTTGTTGGAGGCCTTGGCAGACTCCCTTCTGTTCTTATTTCACTTTTACTGTGTTGACTGTTAAGTGACAAGAGGGCAGATGTCATAACATGTAAATTCTTTAAAGAAGAAGTTCTGTACAAAAATATCTCGCACCCAGCGTGGCGCAGGGGACACAGCGACCCCGCGTCTCGGCAGGCAGCCCACACACTGCGGACGCCACCTCGCCCTCACTGTGCTCTCCGCTTCCCACTGCGGCAGAGCCTTGCCTCCAGCCTCTCGAAGCTGGCCTTTTGTTCCCAAAGAGCCACAGAGCTGCTGCCGGCTAACTCACAGGGCGGTTACGGCTGTGGCTGAAATGTCGAAGGCAGTGTTCAGTGTCACCTTTGATCTACAATCGCACCCGGGTGGACTGGCGCTCCTCCGTGATAGACGGCACGCAGAGGCTCATTTTGGGATTATGGGCTCACAGGGTGTCACCGCAGCTGACTGATGGTATTAAACTTTGCGGGCCCCCTCTGCAAAAGATGTTTGGCTCTAAATAGCAGTGTTCTTGGGGAGATTGTGACCTGGTGACCTCACACAATTGAATTTCTTTCATTTTATAGAGAATCTGAAGCGCCTCACCATTAAAATAACCAAGAATAGCTGTGCAGTTTTTAAATTTTTTTTCTTTTCTGCTTTAGCACATTATTCCTGGAGCTCGAGGGCTGTGCCTTCTGAGCATAACTGGGACGAGAGCTTATGGAAATGTAACGAGATGAGGGTGCACAGGGCGACGTTCTCAGATGCCGCAGACACTGGGTCCTTTAGAAAATCTCGCTAAGGGCCCCTGACACTTGGGACAGTAAACCAAACACGCCTCCTTTGGCCTGGTCCTTCCCTGCAGACCAGTAGCCCCGCAGAGCTGACGAGCCCCCATTTGGGTGGCTTTTTAAAAATATAAATTTATTTATTTTAATTGGAGGCTAATTACTTTACAGTATTGTGGTGGGTTTGCCATACATGGACATGAATCCTTCGCAGGTGTACATGTGCACGGGGCACTGGCTTTGCAGGACCACTCAAGCCTGTGGCCTGGGTACTTCTGGGAGGGAGAAGGATCCAGGGCTCGGGGCAGCCCCTCTTCTGAGTCACAGTTCACATCCTCGTGAACAAATGCCCCGAATGAGAGAGAAACTCTCATCTGTGATGTGGTGGTTTACTGGCCCAGGTGTGTCCGACTCTGCGACCCCACAGACTGCAGCCCGCCAGGCTCCTCTGTCCACGGATTCTCCAGGCAAGGATACTGGCGCGGGTTACCATTTCCTTTTCGAGGGGATCTTCCCGTTCCAGGGATCAAACTCAAATCTCCTGCATTGCAAGTGGATTCTTTACCCACTGAGCTATGAGAGAAGCCCCATCTGTGGTAGTGCCTGGTTATAAAAATGTGGGGACTTTCCTCAGGTTTTGATAAACCAACAGACAAAGCCATTTAGAAAGAAAAAACAAGGAAAAGTTAATTGGCAAAGAATTGAAGGGAATCAGATATCAAAAAGACCAGCCCTCCAAATAAAAACCCCAGTAAAGGGGGCGTCCTGGGAGTCTCAGCAGTAAGTAATCTGCCTGCAGCATAGGAGATGTGGGTCCGATCCCTGGGTCAGGAATATTCCC
This sequence comes from Madoqua kirkii, assembly GCA_006408675.1. Lineage (NCBI taxonomy): Eukaryota > Metazoa > Chordata > Mammalia > Artiodactyla > Bovidae > Madoqua > Madoqua kirkii. Next base: position 10,179 of record SJYC01011314.1, on the reverse strand, counting down.
TGGAGAAGGGAATGGCAACCTGCTCCAGTGTTCTTGCCTAGGACGGTCCATGGACAAAGGAGCCTGGTGGGCTACAGTCCATGGGGTCACAAAAATTCGGACATGATTTAGTGACTAAACAACAAAAGGGAGAAAACCACAGGATATAAGCTGCTCAACTTTATATTCTTCTGCTCATGGTGTGAAGCAGTAACTTTCTCACATGATCATCACATCCATATGCATTGGTGTTGAGAAGGCCAGACATTAAGCTATATTTTGCTTGTGAAGTTCATGTCTGTAGGAATTGTCCAAGTTTTTATTATCCCGTGGACCGGACATAGACAGAGAGACCCTATCATTTTTGGTTTGTGTCAAGGTGCAAATTCTCTTTTTTTCCCATTTCCTGATTGTGGTGTGTCATATCCTTAATCATGATGGAAGCAGAGCAAAGTAGCTGTTTTGCTTCCCAACTCCATCCTTTGCTCAACTTCCTTCCTCTAAGGTGCGGATTAGACGACATAAGATGATCAGGGGTTGTCTGACTCCGTATCATGACTGTGATTTTATTTTACTGGAAAAGTTTTATTTTCATAGGAGCAATCAGTGTTGAATACACAATGACCCTCTCATTGCATTCAAAAGAATGAGAACAACATGGTATTAAGGCTTAAGAGTTGCTTATATCTGGGGGCCTTGTAAAGCACCTAGGGATATAAACTTTATGTCTCAAAAGTATTTCAATTTCATTGTCTGTTTGTCCACTGAGACTGAGACCCAAGAAGCCTCAGATTCACTTCTTACTGGGCTTTGCCTGCAGCCCTTTTAGGTTTTGGATGTAAGGGCTTATCAGGGTTCTTCAGAGAAACTGAACCAATAGGAGGTTGACTGATAGACATACCAGTTCAGTTCAGTTGCTTAGTCGTGTCCAACTCTTTTCGACCTCATGAATTGCAGCACACGAGGCCTCCCTGTCCATCACCAACTCCTAGAGTTCACTCACATTCACGTCCATCGAGTCAGTGATGCCATCCAGCCATCTCATCCTCGGTCGTCCCCTTCTCCTCCTGCCCCCAATCCCTCCCAGCATCAGAGTCTTTTCCAATGAGTCAACTCTTCGCATGAGGTGGCCAAAGTACTGGAGTTTCAGCTTTAGCATCATTCCTTCCAAAGAACACCAGAGCTGATCTCATTTAGAATGGACTTGTTGGATATCCTTGCAGTCCAAGGGATTCTCAAGAGTCTTCTCCAACACCACAGTTCAAAAGCATCAATTCATATAGATGATAAATATGTAGATTGATGATAGATAAGGTGATTTATAGATGATAGGTCAGATGATTGATAGATGATAGATAAACACATAGGTGGGTGGGTAAATAGGTAAATAGACAGACAGACAGATAGATTTATTGTAAGGGATCAGCTTATATCATTGTGGAGGCAGGGAAGGCCCACAGTCCGCTGGCTGCAGTCTGAAGACCCAGGAAAGCTGATGGTATCTGAGTCTGAAGGTCTGAGAATCAGGAGACCGATGGTATAAGTCCAGGTTGAGGGCAGGAGGAGACTGGTACCCCAGCTCAAATAGGCAGAGAGAGAGAAGATCTTCCCTTTCTCTGCCTTTCTGCTCCATTCAGGCCCTCCATGGACTGGAAGAGGCCCACCCACACTGGGGAGATGCCGGGGTCCAGCCCCGGTGGATCCAGGGTGATTCGAAGGCAGGGAGAGATCTGTTCCTCTCAGTCTAATCTCATCTGGAAATTTCCTCACAGACGCACCCAGAAATGATGTTCATCAACATCTGGGCATCCTGTGATCAGACACACTGATGATAAAATGAGCTGTTGCAGCTTGCCAGGGTCCCCCCTTTCACTGACATCCCATTGCTGGCTGCTGTTTCTTGACAGAGGCTGGGGTTCCATAAGCCCCAGGGCAGCTTGTGGACCAGGTTCACGGGAGGACTATGAAAGCCTCGTACGGTACTGAGGACACAGTCCGCGGGTTTGTGCTCCTGGATGAGAAGTCTACGCTGTGATTACAGTATAGAATTTTTTCCCCAGGAGATATTTACTTATATATTTTTATTTGCTTATTTATTTCTTCTCAGATAAACATATTTAGAATATTGACAGCTCAAACTGGCATAATCGACACAGTAGACAGCACCCAAAACAAACCCCAGGCCAAGGAAAACCGTTATCACGAGCAGTTTTGTGATCCAATTTTCCCGTGTGAAACACGCAAGAGAATGTACCAAGATATCACACATGATCATTTACATCCGTCGTTTTAAGGCATCATACAGATTTGATTTATCCATTGTACCCTGGTTGGAAAAGGAACACATTCTTATTAAACCTATGCAAGTGATTCGTGCTAGAAGCTTCAGTCGCATCTGGCTCTGCGACCCCGTGGACTGTGATCCACCAGGCTCCTCCGTCCATGGGATTCTCCAGGCGAGAATACTGGAGTGGGGTGCCACGCCCTCCTTCAGGGGATCTTCCCCACCCAGGGATCGAACCTGAGTCTCCAGTATTGCAGGTGGATTCTTTACCCACTGGGACACCTGAGAAGATGAAGGGTCAGGCCCACGTGCAAGGGATGACCACGGATACAGCGAGTGAAGGAACTTAGCAAAGGTTCCTGGTAAAATATGAAACCGTTGTCGCCAACGTTATCCGTTTTTAAGGTGGAATCATCGTTCTTGCTTTTCCTTGTGATTGATTAACTTACTCTATGAATAAATCTTCCATGGGATTTCCCTCGTCCCCGTTCGTCAGAATCCAGTCGGAACAAGATGCCATTTAAAGAGGGTTTCACACCTGTTTCAGCAAGTGGGGCCCATTAACCTGAGGGTCAGCGCTGGGTTAGGAAGGAAGAGAAGAATTTCCCTCATGCAGGCACTGGCAGTGGAACACGGCCCACAGGCCAGGTCAGTTCATCCCATTCACTTAGTTCTGGGGAGTTAATTTATGTTCTGTGGATCTCAGAGTGAACAGTTCATCTCCACGCAGTCATTTGCTTTGGGAGGAGGAGGTTCTGGGTGTCCCGATTCCATCTTAAGACTGTCTCACTGTGAAGTGTGGTGAAGATGGTGAAGATTGTAAGGCTGTCTTATAATGGGCCGTGAGCCTAGCCTTGTGCTTTGTAACTGTCCTGAGCATCTGATTCAGTCTTCTAGTGAAGCTCTTTTGATATTTTTGTCCCCAGAAAACTCAATCTCTGACCTCTTTTTGTAGCAAGGACCTTTAGGTGAGTATAAGGAAAAAGCAGACGGTGCTTCTGGATAACGAGACTCAAAGGCCACGGTTAATTTATATAGTGGCCAACAGTGTCAGGTCTGCTGAGGCTCAGCCGCTCCATTCTTTCTGGGTCTCCTAGTAACTGCCCTCTGCTCGTCCCCCGCAGCGTACTGGGCACCGTCTGGCCTGGGGCTTCGTTTTCCAGTGCCTTTCTGCCTTTCCGAACTGCTCACGGGGTTCTCGCAGCGTGAATCCTGGAGTGGGGCAGGGAAGCCTGGCGTGCTGCAGTCCATGGTTGCAAAGAGTCGGACACGACTCAGCGACTGCACTGGAACTTGCCATTCCCTCCTCCAGTGGACCGTGTTCCGTCAGACTCCTGACTGTGACCTGAACATCTCAGATGGCCCTGCACGGCACGGCTCACAGCGTCCCCGAGTTACACAAGCCCCTTAGCCACAGCTAGGCTGTGATCCACGAGGGGAGAATCCTCTATTGAAATACAGTAAGCGACTGACTTCTAAGGGTTTAGTTAATGCTTCCTGTGAGGGTACAATATAAACACATTATAAACAGTGAGGGCACTGTCAAATCTCTAGGAGTGTTTAATCCACCTGATTAAGTGTATTCTGATTATCATCATTTGACTAGAGAATTTATATTGAAAATACAGGGTCTTTAAAAAATTAATCTAGTTTTTCAAAGTCATAGTGCCCATCTTTGTACGTGAATGTAGGCATGTTTCTAACAGTAACATTTTGCTGCTGCTACTGCTGCTAAGTTGCTTCAGTCATGTCCGACTCTGTGCGACCCCATAGATGGCAGCCCACCAAGCTCCCCCGTCCCTGGGATTCTCCAGGCAAGAACACTGGAGTGGGTTGCCATTTCCTTCTCCAATGCATGAAAGTGAAAAGTGAAAGTGAAGTTGCTCAGTCAAGTCCGACTCTGTGCTACCCCATGGACTGCAGCCCACCGGGCTTCTCCGTCCCTGGGATTCTCCAGGCAAGAACACTGCAGTGGGTTGCCATTTCCTTCTCCAGTGCATGAAAGTGAAAAGTGAAAGTGAAGTCGCTCAATCGAGTCTGACTCTGCGACTCCATAGACAGCAGCCCACCAGACTCCTCCATCCATGGGATTTTCCAGGCAAGAGTACTGGAGTAGGGTGCCATTGCCTTCTCCAGTAACATTGTATTCATATGTAATAAACAGAAGTTTACCTTTTTGCTGATTTTTCACATGGTGGATGTAACGGTGCTGAGTATATTAAAATTAGAGAATGCTAGATTATTTCTACAGTCTCTTGTTTTAAAAGGTGAGAGATCAAATCTTTGTGATGACCAGTGGACTTCTGGGAAACCCCAAAGGTGCTGTAGGTACAGTAGGTAGCTTTATAGCTGTAGGGCTCTGATGCTGGGCCCTCAATTTGGGAAAGGCTGTACTGAAGAGAGTTACCAGAGGAGCCGTCATGGGAGCCTCAGTCATGATGCATTAAGACGAGAAATGCTTCCAGGCAGCATTAGAGGGAACACAGCAGTGCATGAACATGATTGTCTGGAATCCTATTTTCAAAGTCATTTTGTTAAAATTAATATGAAAGTGCAGCAAACACAAGTCACACAGCATTTTGGTGAGAAGGGAACCCCTGATGTCGGGCACAGACCACACACTCGCTCTTCTCTTTGCTTCTGTTAGAAGCTCTCTCTATACTCAAGATCAGTTCACCATTTTAACAGGAGACCGAAATTCTTATTTTACCTTTCTGATTACCATTTATGTAGCAATTTGCAGTGAATGATGCACAAGCCTCTTTCCACGTCAAGAATAAATCGGTTATCACCAAGTCAACTTGGCAAACATTTTTAACGCATTTCTTTGCTTATTTCAAATTCACTATATGCAGGCATTATAAGCCCAGGCTCTTGAGCTTAGTTTTTTCTTCTTGTTGTATTTGTGGTAGATCCTCAAATTGCCTTCTATTACCTTCTTTCATATTCTGGCAAAACCAGTTTTATTTAAAGCAAGACAAAATACATCCATTATCTTACATAGATACCTCTCTACAATCAAAGACATCTTTAAAAAATTCTTAAAGTAGTAGGTTTTTACATTCATTCTAACCAGCTCGCTTATGACAAGAGTATAGTAACCTAGAATTTTCAGGTGTACAACATATTAATATATACTAATAGCTTGACTTACTAATAATTCAACGTCTTAAAGTTAATTGGTAGGATGGAATGGCCACTTGGAAAGCAATTTGATTGTTCCTGACAGAGTTAAAGGTAGAATAACCATAAGACCCAGCAATTTTGTTTCTGGATATATACTTGAAAAAATTGAAAACAGGTATCAGATAAATACTTGTACATAAAAATTTATAGTAGTGCTATTCACAATAGTTAAATGGTGGAAGCAACCCAAATGTCCCCCACGAATGAATGGATGACAGAGGAAATGTGCCGTACATAACTACAGCGAAGTATTATTCAGCTATTAAAACGAAGTTCTGGCGCAGGCTCCAGCGTGGATGGACCGTGAAAGCATTATGCTCCGTGGAGAGGCACGATAGGCCGCACACTGTCTGCTTCCATTCATAGGAAGTATCCGGAGCAGGCGAGGCCACAGATCCAGAGAGCAGCTGGGGAGCTGCCAAGGGGATGGGGGGAACAGAGAGTGACTGGGGAGTGGCCCGAGGTCTCCTTCTGGGCTGAGGACAGCCCTGTCTGGCTCTGGATCTAGGCAGAGGCAGTGATTGTACACCGTTACGAGTGTACTACATGCCGAGGACCTGGACACTTCAAAATGGCTAATTTCATGTCACGTGAATTTCACCTCAATTTAAAAATGAGGAATCTGGGGGACTTCCCTGGTCCAGTGGCTAAAACTCCCTGCTCCCAATGCAGGGGCCTGGTTCTATCCCTGGCGGGGAACTAGATCCCACATGCCACAACTAAGACCCAAAACACCCAAATAAGTAAACAGTTTTGATTTCATATATTTACCTGATTTTGTATGTATATGACATATAGTTATAAACACGTAACAAGACCTTGTATATGACATTAGTTATACTTTCAGCTCAGTTCAGTCGCTCAGTCGTGTCCGACTCTTTTCGACCCCATGAATCGTATCATGTCAGGCCTCCCTGTTCATTACCATCTCTTGGAGTTCACTCAGACTCACGTCCATAGGTGGACAAATAGTTTTACATTTTTGTAATAATGCAAATTTCTGTGAGTCATGAAATTTTAAAGCATTCAGATTGATTAAGCCTTCCATGATAAATCCAAGTTTTTGTATACTTTATAATATTGCTTTCTGTATTGTGTTAAAATCAGGGAGAAACATAATTCATTGCTTTGAATTAAAATTCTCACCTTTAACAAGACAAACTTTTCAAAAGATTTATATTTTATGAACATTTGTAGTTATAAACCTAATATTGAAAAAATTTTAAATTGTGTTTGAAGTAAGTTAGCATTCTTTTCCTTTTTATCTTATAACCAGTAATCAAGGCCGTTAGTTTATCCAAGAGTGAAACATTTTTATTCCTCTGAGGAATAGATTCAGCAAGCTTTCTTCCCTGGTGTCTCAGAGGTTAAAGCGTCTGCCTCCAATGCGGGAGACCCGGGTTCGATCCCAGGGTCGGGAAGATCCCCTGGAGATGGAAATGGCAATCCACTCCAGTATTCTTGCCTGGAGAATCCCATGGACAGAGAAGCCTAGTAGGTTACAGTCCACGGGGTCGCAAAGAGTCGGACACGACTGAGCAACTTCATCTCACCTCACCTCACCTCACCTCACCTCACCTTTCTTAAAGATCCAAAGTTGAAAGCATTAACATTTGATTTTCCTCCTTTCTGGAATTTATTTATTTCAGATTTTCCTCCTTTCAAATTTATTTTAAACCTTTAAAAAATTATTATTTTGAATTTCTATGACTGCTTGTGTATGCCAGTGAAGCAAAGTGCTCTCATAAACACGAGTAACTTTGTACTGTTGCTAATTTTTCTCTCCTTTATCTGACTCATTATTTATCACGTGCACAATCATTTCAATAGATGAAAGATATTTACAACCAATTAATTTCCAAAAAATTCTGTGGGGGGGCAAGAAAAGAAAAGAGTAGGAGAAGAGAGGCATGGGGCAGCCACAGATGCAGAGCGTGGTAGACAAAATATCTCATCTTCCTTTTGCAAGGAAGTAAAAAGGAAAAAAATTTTTCACACGCAAGAACCATAGCTTCAGTTTTATAACCTCAGCCAGAGATAAAAAATGAACAGAACAGAGAAGCTCGTGGCTCCAGCCACTGTGCATCTCAAAGGCTGTGTGCGTCTCCAGAAAGCACAGGAAATTTTCCTGAGTGACGTGATCTCTGCGCAGAACCATGGGAAGAGCTGACCCTGGAGCCGGGAAAGGGTGAAGGCAGGAGGAGAAGGGAAAACAGAGGATGGGATGGCATCACCCACTTGATGGGCGTGAGTTTGAGTGAGCTCCGGGAGTTGGTGGTGATAGACACGGGGCCTGGCGTGCTGCCGTCCATGGGGTTGCAGAGCCGGACATGACTGAGCGGCTGAACTGACTGGTGTGACCTCACCGATGGGAGGTGCTTCTGCCTCATGACCAGCCATAACCCCAGCTCACCCAGAGGCTCTGGGGGAGGCAGGCAGGTCCTCTTTGGGCCTCAGTTAATCTTCAATTGGGGCCCAAGAAAGCTCATCCTTTAGGGCCCGTGGCGATGCTTTCTATGTTCAGACTTGTCTCCAGCCTAGGATGTTTCTAAGAACACCTCTCTCCTCCTTGTATACAGTGTTTGTATTAGCGTTTCAGCAATCAAAGATATCAGCATTCCCAGGTCAGACAGACAGAGACGACACATAAACCAGAGTCTCCATCATTTATCACTTGATGGAGATCACCATAAACCTAGATTCCTGACTTTTCAGTCATTAACAAGGAATAAATGACTGCCTGAGCTCAAACCACACCTAGTACCAGACTTGGCTCAGAAACACAAACAGAAACAGCCGGAAGAGCGGAGAGTTAGGAAGAAAAGGGCAGTTAGGTATGGTCCAGCCCTCTTGCTCCAGGGGTTCCTTCTGTACATGGAAGAAGGCGCTTCTTGACTCGCATAGTGCGTGAGGTGAGTGGGTTTTGCAGAGAATCTGTGAACAGTCGAGCTCTGGCAGGTGAAGCCCTTCCGCAGATGAGTCTCTTGATGGCGCCTCCAGAGCTGCAAAAACGGTGCAGACAAAAGCACATGGACAAGAACGACATTTTTCCTTACCTCTCAGAGCGCGAGGTGTCAGGCTGCACAAGTACTGGAGTGAAGTGGGTGACGTTGCTCAGTCGTGTCCGACGCTCTTTGAGGCCCCATGGACTGTAGCCTACCAGGCTCCTCCCTCCATGAGACTCTCCCAGCAAAAGGACTGGAGCGGGTTGCCATTTCCTTCTCCAGGGGATCTTCCCCATCCAGGGATCGAACCAAGGTCTCCCGCATTCCAGGCAGACACTTTAACCTCTGAGCCACCAGTTCAGTTCAGTTCAGTCACTCAGTCGTGTCCGACTCTTTGTGACCCCACGAATCGCAGCACGCCAGGCCTCCCTGTCCATCACATCTCCCGGAGTTCGCTCAGACTCACGTCTATCGAGTCAGCGATGCCATCCAGCCATCTTATCCTCGGTCGTCCCCTTCTCCTCCTGCCCCCAATCCCTCCCAGCATCAGAGTCTTTTCCAATGAGTCAACTCTTCGCATGAAGTGGCCAAAGTACTGGAGTTTCAGCTTTAGCATTATTCCTTCCAAAGAACACCAGGGCTGATCTCCTTTAGAATGGAGTAGTTGGATCTCCTTGCAGTCCAAGGGACTCTCAAGAGTCTTCTCCAACACCACAGTTCAAAAGCATTAATCGTGCCCAGCAAAACCCACAGCTGTTTAGTGGGAAGATACCACAAGCTTAACAAGATGATCAGATAAAGATAACTGGCTTGTGTTAGTATAATATCTGCACTTATCATGCCCTGCAGGGGAGCTTCCTGGCCCAGGGATTGAACCCGGGTCTCTATGTCTCCTGCACTGGCAGGAAGCTCTCACCACTCACGCGCCTGGGAAGCCTGTTCATGTGTATTAGCTGCTGTCATTTGTCTGTCCAGTACTACTGTATGTGATCTTTATAGTCCCTTACAGGTTATGCCTATAAACACCACAATTACAGAAGTCATAAATAAGGCATTTCCTCACCCCCTCCTTTTTTTTTAAACGGTCTGTGGGATGTGTCCAAAATTTTGACGTCTCGGGGGCCGTAACCAGGCAGGGCGACTTCGGTGGTTCATTTCAGAGGACGCCGCGGGCTGCACCGACGGGGCGGGAGGAAGTGTCCGCTTCGTGGGCGTGGCGGTGCGCAGCGCTTCCCGGAGTCTCCCGGGTCTCCTGACACGCCTGTGACGAGCTGACTTGCCTCTCCCCGCAGATTCACGTGCTGAAACTCCAGCCACCGGCACCTCAGATTGCGGCTGCACTTTAAAGGCCTCCGAAGAGGCGGTCCGCGTGAAATGAGGAGTCGGGTTGGCGCTGATCCCACCTGGCTGCTGGAGGCCCGCGCGTGGATGCGCTGAGAGGCGGCGTCTGCAGCCCCGCAGACGAGGGCCCTCGGGAGAAGCCAGCCCCTCGAGCACCGAGCTTGGACGTCCAGCCTCGGGAACCGTGAGACGCCACGTTTCTGTGCTGAAATCCCCCAGCCTGTTGTGCTTTGTTACGGCAGCTCGAGCGAGTTAATGTAACACGGCAAGTGCTCCCCAAACCAGCAAGTCCTGCGGGCGAGGCGGGTGGCCGCCGCGGTTGGCGGCGCGTCTCAGCCCCGGCTGCGCACGAGCGGCGCCCGGGATTGTCGCGTCTTGCTTTAATCGGAAAATAACTGCTTTACAGCCTCGCGTTGGCTTCGGCCCCACACCGACGTGAGTCAG